>JAGDQP010005907.1:22905-69561 GCA_022664845.1 Lepisma saccharinum | reverse complement strand
TATATATATATATATTACTAAAAGCTTTGTACCATTTTGAGAGTAACAAGATTCCGCCTTAATTATTACAGTTAAACTGACTTATCATCTCCTAGATAAACTGGAACTATTATGAAGGTGTCCGATTCCTTTGGAAGATACGTCTTTCTCCATATAACCTAGAAGATACAACACAGCATTCTCAGGCCGGGATAGGGGAGCAGAAAGGATTCGAAAAGGTGTCGGCCAGGGTCTATGTTAAAGGTTCCATCCTGGCATTTGTCTGATGTGACAGAAAGATCATAAAAAAACAGTTAGGATGCTCAGCTGGGCGCTGGGAACAAACCCACGACCTCCCAAACATAGTTGTAAATTGGACCCGACCTCGCTCAGCCTCCACCTCACGACGGGACTTCGACCTCGACCTCGCGACCTCGCGATCTCACTTCAACCTCGACCTCGCGACAGGACTCCGACCTCGACCTCGCGATCTCAATTCGACCTCGACCTCGTGATGGAACTTCAACCTCGAACACGCGATCGCACTTTAACCTCGACCTCGCGATCTCACTTCGACCTAAATCTCGCTCAACATCGACCTCGCGATCTCACTTCGACCTAGACCTCGCTGAACCTCGACCTCGCGACGAGACTTCGACCTCAATCTCGCGATTTGACTTTGACCTCGACCTCGCTCAACCTCGAACTCGCGATCGCACTTCAACATAAACCTCGCTCAACCTCGAACTCGCGATCTCACTTCGACCTACACCTCGCTTAACCTCGACCTCGCGACGAGACTTCGACCTCGACCTCGCTTAACCTCGACCTCGCGATGGGACTTCAACCTTGAACTCAAGATCTCACTTCGACTTCGACCTCGCTCAACCTCGAACTCGCGATCTTATTTCGACCTCACTCAACCTCAACCTCGCGATTGAATTTCAACCTCGAACTCACTCAACCTCGACCTCACGGTACTCGCCTGGGTGGGTTTTCTCGGGGTGCTCCCGTTTCTTCCCACTTTCTTCATTCCACCAATTCATCCCATCATCATCCATCCCTCCTGAGCCAAAGTTGCCTAAAATCCTTACAAATTAAATTCAAATTCAATTGAACAAACAAATAAATATTGGGTCTATTTCAAAATAAATGCATGCTTAATTAAAATGAGTACTTTAGTCATACAAGGGCTATTTGGGATAGTGAATTATCTCGGAATACGTAGTTGTTTATTTTAAAGTGAAGGTAAGTATCTTGAAATATGATTTTTATATTTTGTATGCTGTGTGCGAATTTTGGTGTGTGAGTGGGATTTTCCTGTAGCAATTAAGTTTTTCCGCTGGTCAATATTTTACATCCCTGGTGTAGATGACATTCTTCCGTTGAAGCTTATAGTCGAAATGAAGTTTGAAAACAGGAAGAAGCACCTATTTATTTCTCCAAACTTGATTTTTTAAGCTAGAGCTGTTTATGAAACCGAAGGTAAGTTTCACTTCTTTCGCAGTCCATCCTTTTTAAGAATGCAAAACAAAGCACTTCCTTTTAATTTAAAAAGATGAATCACACATCACTTTAGTGATAGTATACAGGGAAATACATACGCAGAAAATTATTTTTCTTATATTTGATATAAGATTTACAGTGCTGCTACGAATTCAGAGAACCACAAGTTCTGCAGCTGATAGCAATAGCATCCTTTCCACCTTCGGTAGCATTAAAATTCTTGCATTATTGTGTTTTGAAATAATTATCTGTTCACCTGAAAAAAGCAACCTTTTTGCCAGATGCCCTATAAGACAAACTGGGGGAACTCGGAGGGAAGTATCGCCAAATCTTTATTCTTTGGGAAAGAAGAAAAGAATCTGTGTGCACTAAGACGGCGTGCGCCCAAATGAGTAATATGATCTACAGTAAGTAAATGTTTAAACTCAGGACAATTTGAGGAAGAATCACGAATCAATGTTTCCAATTGAACATTACATGTTACGACACGAGAGAGCTGTCATATTTTAAAGATAAATTTAACTTTTAAGGCAAACTTTCATGTGGAAAATACAAGTTTCGAATTTGATTTGACCTGAGTAGCTAAACTTCAGGTTTATAGTTAGATCTATTTTCCAGTGAACTGTAGCTCAATGATTCACTGTAGCCAGAGTTGTATACACTAGTCAGGCGATTTAAGGTGGAATGCTATGAAGTATGAATTATGAAGCACACGAGAGAAAAAATGTATTGTTTCGAACTATAAGACGTATCGTGACGGGCGAAAGCCATAGTGCTGTTACCGTCCATAAACTCAATTTATCTATTTTATCTATCAAAATATAAGTAAAAGAATATGTAAATTTTCCATAATAAATACGGTTACTTCACAAAGTGTTAATGAAAACACGAGTATGGATCAATGAAATAATCAGACAAACTTGGTTATTGTGAAGTGATGGGTTGTATGAACTGACTTATTTCATTATTCAACTTCCATAATGGCTTGAACAGGCATATATAGTTAACCCCGTTACAGGTCGGCGGAAAGATGTAACTTGGCGAGCACTCTTCTGGGAAAATGAGAAAAGAAACTACGACCTTAAATTAGATACCATCCCGGCATTTGTCTGTGTGACTAAAGGAAGAGCCCTGGAGAAACCACACTCACGATGGACTCTTTTGCCTTTTCAAACTTTAGTCACCGATTGACGTGACTTCAATTTTTTGGTACAAATATTCGGGGGGATTCCTGCCTCACACTAGGCGACTTGGTCGCGCGACTGAGTCACAGTACATTTTTGTTTCCCTGAGCCAGTTTGATAAAAACCTTTTTAACGATACCCCACGCACCTCTCTGCTCTAGCAGTTCCTGTGATTTCATTTTCTGTATATGGACGGACAGAAGGAGCGCGATTATAAGATCCCTTTTGGCCATAGTTTCGCTATCGAGGGACCTAAAACTTAAGTAATAAATTTACTTAAATTTTTTCTCTACTGGAGTAGCACCTAGCGACCGTCATTTCAATCACGGAGTGCAAACTTAGTGTTAAAACTTACAACACCAACATGGCCTCGTAGCTTAGTGATAGAGCGTTGGCGTAGCTTTCGGGAGATCATGGGTTCAATCCCAGCGGCCAACCCTCCTGACTGATGTTTTCCACTTTTTCCTCCCTCACACCAGGCATGTGCCAGGATGGACCATTTAGCTTAGTACCTGGCCGACCATCCTTAGTCCCTGGCCGACCATCCCGAATCCTTTTCCTTCCCCTATCCCGCCTGAGCTTTAGATGCCTAAAGCCAGAAATAAAATTTAATTTAACCCGCACAGCCTCGGATGACTAGCCTTCTACCTTCATCATTAAGGACATTCCTCGAGGTCGCCGCCACTTTTTTAATTTTTCAAACTCTAAGAGCATTATCAAAATATTTACAACATAGTGCACTAGTATTTATAAATTACTACGAAATAAAATGGACAGCTATCTCGAGATCTTGTCGATTGATGATGATGATTAGTACTGAGATTTCATTTAAATAATGACGCTATTTGAAAACGTATCACACATGAATGGACAAGATCTCGAGATCGACTGGGTTTTCAGTCTAAACTCTACCAGCTGGTTCAGTGACCATAACCACTAAACCCAGACACCCTTCTTTTTCTGTTTTAAACTTCAACCTCGACCTCGCCAATGGACTTCAACCTCAACCTCGCGAAGGGGCTTTGACCTCGACCTCGCTCAACCTCGAACTCTCGATGGGACTTCGAACTCGACCTCGGGACGGGACTCTGACCTCAACCTCGACCTCGCTCAAGCTTGTCCTCGCGAAATGACTCTGACCTCGACCTCGCTCAACCTCGAACTCGCGGCAGGACTTCGACCTCAACCTGGCTCAACCTCGACCTCGCGATCTCACTTCGACCTCGACTTCGCTCAACCTCGAACTCGCGATCTCATTTCGACCTTGACCTCACTCAACCCGCGCTCAACCTTGTCCTCGCGACGTGACTCTGACCTCGACCTCGCTCAACCTTGAACTCGCGACAGGACTTCGACCTCAACCTCGCTCAACCTCGACCTCGCGACAGAACTTCGACCTTGACCTCACTCAACCTTGACCTCGCGGTTTGAGGTCGAGGTCGAAGCTAGCGAGGTCCGACGTCGCAAGGTTCAACACCTTTGTTCTCAAATGATACGCCAAATCTCTACCATTGAGCTATGGCAGCTCGGTCTATCTCAAGTGAAATAAAGTTTATGTTGGTTATACCGTTGTTCGTTTAAGCTACACTGCTCACCATTAAAAATACAACATCAAGAAGGAGATATCGGATGAATGCAAAATTTGCAGAATGTGTAGAGCATGGAAAGATAAACAACTGAGTAGCACGACAGCTCTGTGACGTATCAGAGGCGCCAGGTGTGTCGTCTATGAAAACCAATTGGAGGCAAACCAGAGAGCCACAATGTAGTGGTAGACGACTGTTGGTGGACGTGAGTATCTTTATATGGTTGAAAGATACATCGTTATCGAATTCGGCAGCCGTGGGGGCACCTTTGATCGCTGAAGAATTGTGGCATATTGTGAATGCGTTTTATCCTTCCGTGACACTGGTGCCCGTATGGGACAGAATTCGTCCACAATGAGGCGTATATGAACTCAATGGCTCCCACGAAGAAACTACGCAACGACATGATGGATCCATGCGTCGGCGACATACCACAAGCCGCTAGGACAGACGGCTTCTACTTACTGTATGTCTCTGGCGGATCAAACAGCCAGATCCCGAACGCTGGTGCGGATGTTACACAGCACCCAGTATCACCACAAACAGTTCTACATAGTCTGACAAAGCGGATCGTCTTTGCATTGCGTCCATTCCTGCGGCTTCCGTTGTCTGCATAGCATAGGTATGATCGACTAAAATGGTGTCACAAACGTCGCTCGTGGAGAGCCGAATGGCAGCACAGACTCTTCTCAGATGAATCTCGCTTCTCCCTTCATCATCATGATGGCCGCATCCGTATCTGGCGATACCGTGGCACTAGGCTGCGTGACGCCTGTGCTTTCGATCGCCATGTCGGTTCGGCAGCGGGTGTTATGGTGCAGCATGTCATTGGATCCCGTGAGTGTTCGTATCTCCTACACACTGATGGTCATGTAAGCAGCCAACGGTACATCGACAATGTATTGGACAGAATTGTGGTCTCTTTAGTAGTGATGAGCTCAAGAGTTTTGGTCTTGAAGTTTCGGTCTTGGTCTTACATGCAAGACCAAGACCAAGACCATGACCAGGGATACCGATGCAAGACCAAGACCAAGACCATGCATACAAGATCAAGACCAGCCTGCAAGAGTCTTGCACACGCACTATTTGAATATTTTTAAAACGTGGAAAGGAAAGGGAAATCATTATATCCTTCACTTAAATTTCTTTGGCTTTTGTAAAAATACCGCTCGAGTGAAGACGTTCCCATTTGTGTAAACCGTGTGGGTGGATCTGAGAATCATGCCGCTGTTATTGTAGCATACTAAACTAAACTTACACTGTACACTAAACTTACAATAGAAGGAAAAAGTTTCTGTTAAGGGCCAAGTAAAGCCAAGATCTTCGACAAGAGATGGCAGACTATCTCTGTATATGTCTAATGTATTTTTATCATTGCACGAAATTTCAATACTCCTCCTACAAATTCAATCCTAGATAGTTCAAACTTTCAGAGAAGAAAGTTCATAAGTAATTCAAGAGTTCTATCCGTGCCGTTTTTTTTATTTTCTTTCTTGTTCAATGTTAAAAGAGCTTCACTGCTATGGGCATAATAACAATGAAACGATATCAACAATGAACAAGATAGAAAATGAAAAATCGGCACGGATAGAACTCTTGAATTACTTATGACCTTTCTTCCCTGAAAGTCTGAACTCTGTAGGACTGAATTTGTAGGAGCTACATTGAAATTTCGTGCAACGATAAAAATACATTAGACACATACGGAGATAGTGCTGCCATCCCTTGTTGAAGATCTTGGCTTTACATTTCCCTTAAGGATAATTTGGATAAAGGGCTAAAGGAAGTCTGATGTCCTGACTTTTCTGATGTTAGGTTTGTCGTGGTATGATCTATTGATTCAGATAAAGGTGGATTATGGTCAGTTCGCAATTTGTGCTGATTTGTGTAACAAAGTCTTTGTGTTCTAAGCTACTAGTCGATTTTATAAAATGTCTGTTGATATGTGTTACTGAAAACTGAGTTCTGTTTTATGTGTTATGCTACGGAGAATTGAGTCTGAATAAAACAACAGTTTTTGCAGTACACTTGGTAATTGTTCGACACTTGTAAATAAAGTCGGGAGGAATATTACTAGATGTTTTGGTTGCGACGCAACCAAAACATGGTTTTGGATGCGACGCAAAAGTTACTTTAGAGTAAGCTAGAGGTAACGGTCGTGTGAGCTTGTATTGAGCACAGAAATGCTTCAAATTCAGCAGGTTTACTTTGATACATTTGTTCAACAGAAAAGTATTGGTCCACATACTCGTAAGTAATTTTACCGAGTCATCCTGGCTGAGGTTTTGTAGTTTTTTCCTCATCCCACCAGGAGAATGCTGGGATGGTACCTTAACTCAAAGCTCTGGCCGCCAACTTCCCCATTGTTGTCCCAAGCCTTAGGCCATAGATGCCTGTTAGGCTAGAATAAATTCAAATTCAAATTTGTAAGTAATTATACTTTCTATCACTCTTCTGCCAGAGCTCGCTTGAGCCATGACTAGTCTTATTATCGTCAATTGTCTGGGTTTGTAGGCATTAGTGCTTCTTAGACGAAAACAACAACACTAACAAGGGAACCTTTTTTTGCTGTGTCAGCGAGTTTTGACTTCGGACTATTTTTTTGGAGTTTGACCTTATTTGAAGCATATAGATAGCGAAAATTACACGCACAGACACGCACTCTGTCATATATTTGTGTCCCGAATAAGTCGAGTCGTTTCATTTGAGCGACTTTTAAGCAGTAAGATCAACCTTAAAGGTGACATGTTACGTTACATTAACTAAATGAGTTATCAGATGCATTTCCGTAGGTACTTTTACGTGTAAAACACAAATTTCCCTATGAAAATGCTCGCAATTGGATGTTTTTCATACAAACTCCAGTTTATGGTCGAAAATGAACAAAATTCCATAGAAAGTAATGCCGTAAAGGAACAAAAATAAAACTGTGGGAAAGGGGAAGGGGGTTATAAATACATAAAAAAATAATGGTTTCTAATACCTTTTGGGGGCCTAGGGCGCTTGCAATCGCTAAAGCACTGATCGACTACACGGTTTTTAAGAAACAAGCGAAGCGCTGGAGCGAGCATAATAAAAAAAACAGTGCACCTCATGGAGATGCGTAGCAAAATAGTTCCGATGCCGAGAGGTTTCGCAATTTGGTGACCTCGGCAAGGCCTGGGGGCTCCGTTACGTTCTTAAAGTTAGTTCTTTATAAAAAGAAATTTTACAATTACAACGTTTGTAATAAATATTTTGTAATTATAAGTAAAATTAGAATTCGTTTGTTGAACTTTAAAAACCTAAATAATAATAACGGACTTAATATTTGTTTACATTTATCTTTAAATAAAAGACGAAAACTTGAAATGATGTGGAACAAATTGATTGAATCACTTTTTAATGAAAAATCAAAGAAAGTGATATCTGTTAAGATTGATAAACAATTCATTATACTTATTTTCATTTTTAGAACTTGTTAATTCACTATAATTAATATTATTGTTTAACTGTTTCATTTTAAAGTTCAATTTCGAATATTTATAAGAATAATCAAATCAGTTGCATTTTCTCGTGCTTACCACAGTTATTTAAAATATTTAACTTTCAAAAAATTAATAGTAAGCGTGTATGTTAATAAGATGTTTGAAACAAATATAAGATGTGACATGACAGACGATAATTTATTTTGGTAAGTATTTTGAAAAATATTTACTGTTCTAATTATTAATTATAATTTTAGTTTGTAATATAGTTATGATAATGTTTGTATGGTAAGTGGTATTAAAAATGTACGTAAACGAAGAAAGCGCAGGAGAAGCGAGAGTGTTGCAATTTTGTTCTGGAATTACACACGAAAGACGAGAGGGGATGAAACAATGTAGGTACGAAAGTAAAAATTCAAATTATATTATTTAAAATGTCCGCATTAAATAACCGTGTAGTCGATCAGTGGTTTAGCGATTGCAAGTGGTCTAGGCCCCCAAAAGGTATTATAAACCATTATTTTTTATGTATTTATAATCCCCTGCCCACCTTCCCCTTTCCCACAGTTGTATTGATGTTCCTTTACGGCATTACTTTCTATGGAATTTTGTTCATTTTCGATCATAAACTGGGGTTTGTATAAAAAACGGTTAATGTGCGAACATTTTCATGGTGAAATTTGTGTTCTATACGTAAAAGCACCTACGGAAATGCATCTGATAACTCATTTAGTTAATATAAAGTTTCACTTCAAGGTTGATTTTAGTGCTTAAAAGTCGCTCAAATCACAGAACTCAACTTATTCGGGACACAAATATATGACAGAGTGCGGGACTGTGCGTGTAATTTTCGCTATCTATATGCTTCAAATAAGGTCCGAAGTCAAAACTCCTGCACAGCAAAAATAATTCCCTTGTAAGTTTTAGTTAAACACAATATCCGTGTATGTTTGGTCTTCCTTTGGAACTTACCTGGAGCACGGAGAAAGGTAAATAATTGGAACAGTGACTAGAAGATGACAGAGAGCACAATTCTAAGGATTGTTACAAGGTAAGAACTATGTCTAAATTATTTTGGACATAATTTTCGATAACCCATAATTGCGTTCTGTCAAAGCATACGAAACATAGTTGTGTGCCTAAAACAGCAAGTAAACTAAAAGTAAAATGATAAAATTTTAGTGATGTTGTTCAAATTAAAGCGAAATTGAACATCGGTAGTTCTATTCTGTACACTTACATGAAAATAAACAATACATTAAAACATATTTCCGTTACTATTGACGCATTAAGGCAGGCAATGATACGCATAGCTTTTACTATTCCCTATATCCGGTGTAAAATTTACGGTGTATGGAACGTATAATTTTTTTTTAAAAGCAAGACTTGCAAGGCTCTTGCATGCAAGACTAAGACTGGGCGAGCGAGACCAAGACCAAGACCAAGACCGCCACGGTCTTGCTCTTGGTCTTGCTTTTGCTCATCACTACTCTTTAGTACAGACTTTCTATGGACCACATTCCAGCAGGATAACACGCGCCTGCAAGTGACACGTGATGTTCTAGCCTTCCTGGTTGGACACAATGGATGCATGTGACACGTGATGCTCTAGCGTTCCTGGCTGGACACACACATGCTTCCTTGGCCGGCGCTTTTATCTGAAATCTCGTCGATTTAACATGTTTGGTCCATGATTACATAATGCCTCTGACACCAGCGACCTACCGGATCTACAGTTGATAAGCTGCTTCATCATGTAGAAGACGCATGGCTTAGAATACCCCAAGGGACATCTAAAGGGTTTATGCCTCGGCGTGTTGCACCTGTTCTGTACGCCCATAGTGGGTCCACAGGATACTGACCTTCGGCAGTTTATTACGCTGTCGCCACGTTATCACGCATCGCACACAGCGGTAAGTTGAAGCATTTGCTACTTGTACTATCTTTCAAGAAAGTAAATCCCACTTGTTGGGGGCGCTGGAATAGAATTTTCCAACTATGAGAATTTTTTAAATGCACATGTACGCGTGTAGTGCGCATGGACAGTTTCAACTACTTGTACTCAGATTCTTTGATAGATGTGTTTTGTTTGTATATTCCAGAATACTTCTCATACATACCAGACATAGTAATAAAATATACTATATAGAAAAGACAAACCTATTCGATAATAATAAAACACAAACATACTCAGTACGTCAAAATTAACTGGTAACTGAAATGAGAAAAAAACTTTTCGCTACATTTATCATGGGGTAGTGGTTAGCGAGTTAGCATTCTACGCAGAAGGTTATGAGTTCGGATCCCCGCATTTCTCTTTACTTTCTTTTTTAAAGCGAGTAATACTTGAACATATTTAGAAAATCACCTTTGTTCTTCACCCATAACTACATTCTGTTTGTAATTGCAGTGAAATATATTTTTAGTTTGTAAATTAACAGCTTTAAACTCGATAATGTTATTCATAATGTTTCGCAGTCTTTAGGAAAATTCAAATTGTTCTTAGCGACTTCCATATTACGGTTAATCACGTATTATTTTTATACTTATGAAACACCAATTTAAGGCAGCAGAAAGAAACAATCGATAATACACAGTAACCCAGTCTAATCCGTAAGTTGAATCAAATCCAAATGCATTTTACGAGAAGAAGAAGCACACATCTAGTTCTTTCCTTTGCGTCTCCCAAATCAATTATTACCATTTCTTACTAGACGGCTGTGTCTTTAGCATAGATTTCCACTCGTCCGAACTACAAAAGCAGTCTAGGTTAGAATTTCTTGAATGGAGAGTAGTTTCTAATTATCGTTCTTGTATTTCGTTTCTTTGTCATTCTTTTTCATGTTATAATGTTGGAGGTTTTGCATTTTATTTAATTTTGTGAATTTTATATTTGTTTCCTGTTGCTAGAGGTAAAAATAAGCATTTGCTTGCCTGCGAATTGGCAATATATGAAACAGGAAGCTCTCAAGTTTTCAACAAATCTTGCGTATTAAACCCGTGAATCAGTTGCAGGACCATCTGTTAAGAGCAGCAAGGGGACATTTCTGGTGGGATTGGACGTAAACTACAGAACTGCTTAACTAAAAAGATATTCTTAAACACACCGTGCACATCATATATAATAGAATATATTTTATTAAAGATGGACGACACCAAAGCAAGGCAATAAGAAATATTTCTTTCGGCAATGCGAACATGAAGGAAAGATATCCTGTAATGAAACACTAACAGGAAATATTTGTAGAATAATTTATTTCTGAAATTTTGATATATTTATTCTTAATTTCGAAAGAAATTGTTTAACAGAAAATACAAGTTTATAGTTTTAGGTCCTCCGAACCGCTTTACTTAAAAACGTGGATTAGAGAATTCAAATTGTATTTCAGACCTTCAGGCAACTTTGGCTCAAGCCGCATGCGATATTAAAGAAAAGCATTACAAATACACCGCTTGCCTGAGAAATTTGATCTGAATTCTGATTAAGCCTTAGCATACAAACGTTAGCTTTCTCAAATATGAACTTTACTTAAATTGAAAAAAAAAAAAACTAAAAGTATTTTGCAAGTGTTAGAACTAAATAAATTTGTGGCAGTAATATTTGTATTTTAGCTTGCTAATAACAATCCAGAAAATGAGTTAGAAACTGATTATAGATAGATTATGATGAACGACAAGGGGTTTATAAGGGGAGATGTTTCGATTTATTTTGTCGATATTTGAGCCGTTTCCGAGATATAGGCACCTAATGGCTCGTAACTGCAAACATTTTGTCACATCTTCATGATACTTCGGTTATAGATAGATTATGATGAGAAACGACAGGAGGTTTATAAGGGGAGAGTTTTCGATTTATTTTTTCGATATTTGAGCCGTTTCCGAGATATAGGCACCTAATGGTTCCTAACAGTAGTTAGTTTTAGAGTATATAGAAAATCTGTTTTTTTTAACGCCACATTTTAACTTGGTGAAGATAGGACTATGGACTAATATTAAGAACTGTAAAAACATTAAAAATTAACAAAAATTATGTAAGGTGTGAAATTGAAGGATTAAATAATATACTCTTTACTTGCAGAAAGAAACACTCACTCTCTTAGAAAATACGTTTAATAAATAATATAAGATCTTCTATTAAAATTGTTCTATTACTCTTTCATTCTTTACGTCATAAATATATGAGGCTTGAGCTATAAGTATCACAGTGCAAAATGTATTTTTAGGAACTGTTTCTTCAAAATCCATTATGATTTTAATATTGGTTCTTTCGTTAATAACAACTTTCTTTCTTTTACGTATTAATAACATACATTGGACGATTTTCTATAAACTCTTTTGGAGAATAAAACATATCAGTATTTTCTGTGTTACACGTTTAAAAGCGGTATACCTATCGTACATTTTAAGATAATCTGCTTTTGTAATATCAAGATTTAAGTTCTCACGGGGGAAGATTTCGTTACGAGCTTTTTTAAATAGATATTCTTAATCTTACATGCATCAAACTTACTAGCAGCTTTCTCCTGAGTATTATCATCACGATTAGTTTGAAAAAGAACTATTACAAAATCGAGCATATCAAACTGCAGTGAATTAAACTGACTTGTTACATCAAACTCTAAATGAGAACCTGAAACATGTCGTTGAACACTTTGATACGTGAGAAATTCAACTGGTATTCGAGGTTGTCGAAATATATCAGCTTTTAATTTCATTGAATGATTTTTCTCGTATTCGACAATTGGCGTTCTCAGTTCCATTAAAGTAATGTTTAATTTAGCAGGATGAACTAACATAGCATCATCCAAAGTACCATCTCCTTTCTTTGTTTTCCAACGATAAAATAAAACATCATTATTTGCGGTTCTTTTAAATGATATTCGAAGTCCAGTCCTCCACATAATTTCCATATAATCACTAAAGAAACCAAACAGTAAACGTAATGGAAACAACACTGTATTCTCTTTCCGTGGAAGTTTCGCATCAGTAATTAATCCACCCGACTTAAAATATTCAAGCTCAGGCTTTAATAATTTGACATGTGGCAATAGCAGTTGATGTGATTCCTGGATAATCTATTCTATCAATAACAGTACCATGCTGGCGTACCTCTACCTGCGAAAACAAATATGAAACAAAATTATCTATTAAGTTAAAATTTGACCTCGTAGTAAAAGTTATTTCAGCATCTCTTCCAATGACTTCATATTTGATGTATAAATCGCCGTAGTGTGGGTGCACAAGTCCATCTCCGGAACTGATGTCTAATTCAATATCTTTATTTGGTTCATTCAAGTTATTAAATGTACGACGATTTAGTGGGAAAGATTGATACTCATAGCTTTCAATAAATTCCATCTTAAAACAACAACTATATTGTATTCTGCTTTACTGTCATCCTTGCTATAAAAAAATTGTAATTAGATTTTTTAAGAGTATCCATTTTTAATCATGAGAATTGCACTTGTTTTCGCACCGCCAAAACTAATTGATTCATTAAATTCATTACTAAGACTTATTTCTAATGGAACATATATGACTCTCTTGTATAGGAAAGGATAGTGGATATTGATGCTCATAAGCAATTGGTTTCAAAAATTCCGTCAATGGTTTAAATGTTGCTATAATATTCGTTTCCTTGTGCTTATATTCGCCATCTGCTATAATCATACCTTTTGCTAAATTACAGTGTATATTAAATGTTTCAATACTTAAGAACCTTGGAAGAAATTGACCTATATGAGTCTCTTCTCGCTTAAGATCTGTATTATTCTTGAAACCTAATAACTTACCAACAGTTCCCACATTAAAATTTTCTACAAATGGTGTAACTTCCATGAGTTACATGATTTTGATTTAGAATCACTTCTTTGGGTAGTGTTGTTTCTAATGTTGATGCATTATATTGACCCGGTGGTATATTATGTTTCTCTCCTTTATAGAAGTAGGTATTGCTACTTTTTGTTACATTCTGTATTAGGTACATACTATATAGAATCCAATCAGTGCAATTTTCAAATTGTAATTTTGATTATCAATTTGATTATGAAAATTCAGTCGAAGCTTTGGCGTAGTTCCCGATAAGTACAACACAATCATTTTAAATAAAAGACTATGTAATATACCATTTTTATGCATCATTTATTAGGTAATCAAGTTTCGATCTTTCAATAGCTTGCCGAAAACTATAACCATCAGATAAAAACTTTAATAGTTTAAGACAAAAGTGACGGCAATTTATATCATTAAAGTGTTGAATTCGATCACCATTATATTCAGTTATTGTGTTATTAGAATTTAAATATTCAATTAAAGACTTGGGAGGTACTTCACCAAATGAATCGAATACACAGGCTTTATTATTTTCATACCAATAACATATCCAGTGATTTCCATTATTAATAGATTGATCTAAGTTAACAACAGCACATTCTTGTTTTAACGGTGGTGTAACTGGCAAATTATCACTCATGTATACACCTTTCACGTTTTTAATATTCAATTCTTTAGCTATACGTTCGATATCATAATTGGTGAGCGCTTTTTTAGTCTGTTTAAGTCCTTCAGGAGATTTTTCTTTCTTTGTTTAAGTCCGTTACCTTTAGCTAGAATTGATGATTCCATAACTTTATTATTACGCTTTTGTTCTTCTAACTCTTGCTTATTTTTCTTTGCGTCGATTAACGTCTTATCTATAGCTGCTGAACTACCTGCAAGACTAGCAACAGCTCCCAATGCAGCAAGAATAGCAGGAATTGTAAATATGAAACCATCTATTTTCGGTTGATTATGTAGTTTCTTTAACTGAGCTAGACTTAATGTTAAGAGTCATATTATGCCCCTTTTTAAGCACTTTTGTTTCTTCGCAAGTTGTGCTTTATTTAAAATATTGTTAAAATTGAATGACTTCAGTTCCTGTGCTGCAATTTGAAATTTTACACCTTTTTTTTCATTATATAAAAAGACTATGTAATATTCATGAATTGAATTTATTTGACAACTACGGCTCAGACTGTTACGCTGCGTTTTACCTAAGATAAAAAATGCAGCAATCTATTTTGTTTTGTGTTCATCCCATCCCATTTTTTGTTTTGTGTTCATTGTCATTGATACTCCTAATGAAGCTAATTTTTCACTTATACCAGCGTCTTTGCTAACAACTCTATCAAAAGCTTTAAACTCTAAGTGTTGAATAACTGTATGCCTATCTGATAGATCTTTAAAGTTCTTATAGGCAATATCATGTTCTTGGCATGCTTGATCTAATCTATTTATACCCCGATCACCTTTCGCTAATCTCCCATCTAAACGTGTACCAGGACCTCAGAACTCATAGCCTGGGAGATGAAGTTCAAAGGGTAATTAATTAATATCGTTCACTAAGCCTCTTCCTTCAATAGTTTGCCAAAATTTTGTGGAAAGAATATGAATGATTTTATGAAGTAACCTAAACCCTTTGGATTCGAAACAAAATGGGTTAATCGAGATGAAACCATATCCATTATACCCACTTTCTCATTACAAAAATGCTTATTCCAGGCTGCTTCTTCGCTCGCTATAACTAATAATCTACTAACTTTCTAACATCATCCATCCAAATAAATTGTTGCAGCATATTCCCTTTCCTTGCTTCCTTTCTTTTAAGACTTCATTTTAGTTTTCAGTTCAAGCCAAAAATGTTTAATTAATGTCTTGTACTTATCACTGGAGCATGATTTCACTCTATTTTGTGACGGATCATGATTCTGATATAAAGCATTTGTCATCTTTAAAGTTTTCTTATAAGTCTTGTAATCTTCATCAGTGAAACCTACCGGTGGCTTATGAGTTTTTAACTCCCATAAACCTTCTGTTCCCTTAAATTTTTCATAGATCGGAGGTGACGGATCATGTGCAATCTTACTCTCACTATAAATAATTAAATCATCATTATCAAAGAAAACATTATAACTTCCAATTTTCCAATGCACTACTCCATCGACATAAATAGAGTATAACCCAAACATTGCATCTTTATCTGACCTATTAGTACTTAAATATCGACTTGCTATAGACCTGACTGAATTCCTTTTTCTTCTTCATCATCTTCTTTCGTTTCTTTAGTCTCTGGCAATGCCTTACGCGAAGCAAATAACCGTTTCTCAAATGAGGTTTCTGATGGTGTTGGTGGATAATTATTAATATTTTGTTGTGCTACAGGTATAAGTTCTGTAATTAAATTTCTGTTGTCATCGGTTACTCCTTTAATTTGTTTTCCTAAGCTCTAAATCGCCTCAATCTATGGTTCTCTTGATGTTTTTGCTTTTCATAATAGCTACGGTGACTCTCTTTCCATTCTTTAAAACGTTTTGCTAAGATATTTTGTAATTCAGTATTACTCGATTTTCGTTTCAATATAATATAAAAGACTATATTATATTCGCTTTGAAAAAAAAGTAAAGTACGCACATTAATTAATCACTAAACATTTAATAATGTAAATGACATAAACGATTACTCGATTATGAAGAATTCGATACTTTCCATTGTTCAACTTTCTCGTCATATCAATTGTTATAAAACCATAAGGTTCCTTCCTGCAATAGAATAAATATCCTTAAATTTATTAAATGACATATCACCAACAACAAACTCATTATAAATATGCTTTAAATTCGTGTTATCTTGACGAAATATACATAAGAAATTTGCATTATCTCTAATAAGTTGTTTCGGAACTTTACTATATGTTTGTTCTAAGTAAAAACAATCCATTCCTTTATGTCTACCCTGAGTGAAAGAATTCCGCACCTCATTCTGATCCTCTGATATATAGTCATCAAATAATTATAATAACAGACCGTGGCTTGCAATCCTTTAACTTTATAACAGGTTTAAATATAGCCAATTGATAGTAGAACCTTTCTGTATATCATTATAAATGTGCTGCAGTTGTTGATACTTGGGTTGTACTAAGCTTTTAGAGAATACTTATAAGTGTCTATCTCCCCAATTAAGCCATTTGGAGCTAGAATGAAATTATCAATAACTAACGTTGTTTTTCCACAACCTGATGTACCTATTGTTAAGCAACGAATGTTATTAGGAAGAAGTTCACCATTCAACTTATCATAATCATTAGGTAGCGAAAGTCGTTTCTTGACACTCCACATTTTAAACTATTTAGCTTATAGCTTTGAGATCGATCCAACAATTTTGGTCTGAAGATAAACCTAACCATTTAACATACGAGTTGCTTTTAGTTCTACGTATAACATTTTCAATTAAATATACATTTGGTCTTCATTACGGCTCATAAAAACGACTTTACTAATCTCATTGCGTTCATCTTTTAAGTGATATGTAGGTGGATCAGCCTTAAAAACAGTTGCTATTTGAAATATTTCTGTGTTCCAATTGCGTGTGAAGCCTCTTTCAAACTTATTTTTAAGCTTGCTAATTCGAACATACTCTCCTACTCTATATTTCGCTTTGAATGAATGCTGACACCTTTTAGAATAGACTGTTGATATTAATTTCTGTTTATTTTCTTTTTTCACAGCTTTGATTGGTTTTAATTTCACCGTGCTGTGTTTTTTATTGTTGTATTGATTTATTAGTGTTTGTAGTATATTATACCATTTGTAATTACCTTGCAGTGTGAATTGTTTCACATCAAATTACGTAATGTTTTATTAAAACGTTCAACAATATTAGCTTTTTCATCACTGTATGAAGAGTAAAGAGTAATATCTTTCTGCTTCATTAATTTAATAAACACTTTTTATTATAAAACTCATTACCGTGATCTGTGTGCAAATACGTTGGTGCTTGTTGGGTTGTTTCGAGTATTGAATTAAACGTTTGTGTAACCATTCCCTGTTTTATTTTTAACTGGTACAGCCCATGCATACTTACTAAAAATGTTAATAATGGTTAGAAGATAAGAATATCCCCTATTTAATTTTTCTAAGCCTTTCAAGTTTCCAGAGTTCATTTCAACCAAATCTGTTTGCCATAAATCATGTATACCCTTGGTTACAACAGGTATTCGTTTATAATTACGTCTTGCGGGCTTCTGTAGTTCTTCAATAATGGCTAATCTACTATTCATTCTACTTAGAATTAATTAAATTCAAAAAGATTCTATTAAGAACTAATTTAAAATCGAGAAATCAATTGAGCAATAAAGATTAAATCAATAGATATTGGATACTAACCAGGCGAAAACTTATCAGATTGAACTACAAGCACCTCACCTTCTACAACATCAAACTCACGATGTACAATTTCATCTTCAGATGGTGCATCTGGAACTCTACTACATTCATATATTCCTAATGATAAATTACCATACTGTAGTCATCCGCTCGCCGAATATATATATCAATAATAGGAAACTCTTTATTCTTCTTCTAAATCCAATGAAAACCAATAATTTTTAGGTTATCCAAAAAATGTATTTCCAAATAAGATGTATTCATATCAAAGAGATATACTTTACCACTAACACTGCCACGTGTAAAATCACGTTCCTCTTTAGGTATTGTATAAATTTTAAAGAACTGAACACTATGTAAATTATGTATTGATGTTAGCAATTCATTAGATTTAGGGTATATGACAGTATACACATCGCTTTTTAAATTAACTTCTAGGTCTTTCAGTTTGCAACAATATCATTCTTTACTTTATCGTTATTAGAATTAAAGTCTATCGATACGAAATGTTTAATGTATCTTGTACATCCCAAAGTTGAGTCACTGTAGGCATTAGAGCTATTGATGCTTCTACATTACGAAAGTAATTAATGTCAGCATATTTTTTAGATAAGTTATTAAGAGAATTAGTCACAGAAGTATATTTCGTTTCTAGATCACTAATCTGTTTCTGAATAACAGCAATCAGTGTGTTATGTGTTAGTGTAGTGTCCTCTAAACTTTTCAACATATCCTTTAACCCACTAACTATTTCATTAACGCTATGAACAGAAATGAATATTGAATGTTCTTGTATTGCTTCTTTAACCTCATTTTGAATGCTCGTCAACACTTCTTGTATACCGGAAAGATCTTCTAACGTTGGAAGGAATGATATACTAGTTTGAAGGTTTTGTAATTGAAACTTAATATTGCCTATCACTTCAGGGAGATTTTTTGTTGTTTCGATTACAGTTTGGATATTAATTTTTTTAATTGTTTCTACTTCTTGCGAAGTTGGGAGTGTGTTAAAAGTTTCTTGGAGAGCAGTTCATTTTGATTTGATTTCATTTTGATTTTGATTTGTAACTAATTCATTTAATGACTTACGTATACTTTCGATATCAGATTGTTTCGGTGTGCTCTGTTGTATTTCTATTAAATCACTTTGAATAGTGCTTATAACATGCTGAAGATTAATTAAATCTGTAGGAAGATTAAAATCTTCTAGTTTCTTATTTAATTTTGCAAGTACATGCTGTAAACTACTTACCTCAGTGGGGATGTTATTCACAACGGTCTGTAGATTCTTTAGTTCAATTTGAATATTCGTGAGTTCTGATATGTTATTAATTATTGCTTCAAACTCACCAAGCTTTCTACTAATTTCCGATACATCGCTATAAACAGGTAGGTTGGTTAGATCGTCACGGAGTTTATTTGTTTCATCAGTAATAATTTTAAGTTCAGTTTGTAGAATCGAAATATCTTCTTGCATCTTTTGAAGATCTTCTTGGAAGTGATTATTCTGAAGAGCACCTTCTAATGCATTCACAGCTGTTTGAAGATTATTAAATATTTTTGTAACTCAGTGAGCTTTTTATTTAAATTATTTACTAAATCTTGTGCAGCAATAATGAATTGATTTTTTATTAATTGTACTTCATTTTGAATTGTCGTTATAATATTTTGAACTTCGATTAAATCATTTTTATTTACTAGCTGTGAATACATAAGAGTAACACTCTTCAATTCATTATCAAGTTTTCGAAGTAGATCTAGTATATGTTGTTGCGCTTATGTAATTTCCGTTTCAATATTTGAATATAATGTATTTCGTAGTGCGTTGATTTCACCTTTTATTACAATAATTATTTGATTTAATATAGTTAATTGATTTCATTAATGTTTGAAGGAGAATCTGATAATGGTTCATGCTCATGCGACTTATATCGCGGGAATCCGAATAAATCAGTCGGCATAATAAATAATAAAAACTACATTATAATAAAACTTATAGAAAAAATCAAAAAGTTAACACAATTTAAAAAGAAACACACAGAATGTGCTTTATTAACATTCGAACAAGACATAAAACTTTCATAATAACTATGTACAAATCTTACCAACTATTTAACTCTTACAGTTACATAAATGTAAATTAACATGACTTTTCAGAGGTTGAGGGTCGAAGACACACTTCACAAATTATTTCAGCTTCATTGTTAACAATTTTTCGATGACCCTATGGCAATGTGTGTGTCTTACAGTCAAGAATCTTACGATTATCATCCCCTGGGTCTAAGGCTAATTTCTTCTGTTTTACAGTGTGAGGTGTATGCAAACGCGACTGAATTTGATGTTGCTCATTTATTAATGGCTCACAAAAACAAACAATTCTTAGAATCATCGAATGTAATCTCGTTTTGGACTATATTTTTCTTTACCCCTTTAGCTCTCTTCATTTCTTTATTTTCTACTGTATTCATCCCATACACTTTTGATCTTAAACTTACAAATTCATAAAGAGGTACGCCTCCATCCTCATCTTTCATTTTACCAGGTATCTCATTAACTTAAGGAATATTGTATCGATTGTTTTGAGGGTAATTTGTTGTGTTGACTATTTAGTCATTGACTTCATATTCTCATAAAAATTTTGACAAATAATATAATAAGGAAGAGAATCTGTGTCAGTGTATGCAAGTGTAAGATTCTTTCCGTACTTGGGTTTCATTACATCATAATGAAATTGGTACATAGCTAATTTCGAAAGATCCAAAATGGTGCTTCCGACGTACACAGGTTTATTTAATTTAACATTTTTTATTAACATCTGAATGAGTACGAATTTTTCCGAATATATCGTCCGTGATTTGAATTGCGGCATAGCAATGAGTTGTTTTAGCTTTTCTTTTATTATAAACGAGTCTTACATCCATGTACTTCCTTACATTCTCCATGTTTTTCCAAACACACTGTTAATCGTAAGTTTATAGAAATCTTTCTCGATTTTTTAGGCTTTTGTGCGGTGATTAGTGTTAAAATCTATATACGCCTTAAGCCACTTTTAAGCCGTGGGAGAGGTAGAATTTTAATAGCCGAAAATGATCAATCAACATGATCATCATACAAGCTCTGTGAATAATCTACATCCACCTCCAAAAAGAAACCTCGTTCGCCTTCATCAGGGTAATTTAAAATTTTGTCTGGGTCCCAATTTTCTGATGTAGGATCCCATGAAAATTTTCCGTAAGGAAGAGGCATAGCCATGGCATAACCATAGACATTAGTTACATCAAGATACATAGGGAACGACTTTTCTTTTTGATGATCGAATTCACTGCCAAGAAACTCATTGTTAGCTTTCATATACCTTAAACTACACTGTGACATACAACCACGGATTGATTTTTCAGTAAATAGGTGCATGTCAATTTCTGAAAATAAGTTTAATTCTACTTTAGATTTATAGAGCATAGCCTTCCAAGATAAGCCGGGAGCATTGTAGGAGAAAACGGGATGAATTTCTTAGGACTGGATGCATGTATTGCGAAAATTTTCCAAACCGCTGCAGTTAACAAAACACAAGTTTTTAGATAATTATCATGAAAATCCCCAAATGTTTTACATTCAAATTTTGCCCATACTTGCTGCGCTAATTGTTAGTCTTCATCACTGCATACACCGACTCTAAGTATGTTATCAAATGCTTTTTGTAGGGGTAGTTTCTTTTCATCTAATTTTGAACGGTCTGTGATAAAATCGTAGGGGAAGATACCTTTTCTACGACTTAATTCAAATTTCACATCATCGGGGAAGTATTGGTGAGTGTATTTTAGCTCTTCCGGCTTGAGTTTTTTAACTAATTCCTCAAGGGAGTAAGGTAAGAAACGTAACAAATCTAAGAAGCGTAATTCGATTATTCTACTATTTTTAAGATGAACTCACTTTAAAATTGAAATAAATTTTTCCTCGCTTTCTGCAAGAGCTTTTATATCCCCCGAAATACACCCTAATTCTTTAACAAAACGATGGACATCATAAGATGATAACCCATGCATGAAACAAGGTATAAACTTTTGTTTTCTTACTAGTTTGTTGCAATTGTTACAAAGAGAATTGAGGTTCCTGTAAGATGGCCGTGATGACGAACTTTTCGATTAATTTTATTATATTCTTTACCGAAAATAGGTCATTCCTGTGATTGTTCATAGTCGAAGGTTTCCTGTGCGGTTAAGGGATTTCTTGACAAATCCTGATTTAATCTATTATATTTTTTTTTCTAAATCTTCTCTAAAACTTTTAAGAAATGTTGTGCCGGATTATCACCTTTATAGAACTGAAGTTCGGTTGGGGTATTATCAGACCAGCAAATTTTATAGCAATAACTTGCTATATCATGTCGTTGAATGTTGGTAGCTTTCTGACCACGATGTTAACTAACGGGTACTAAAAAACTTTCAAAATACGCCACAATAACAGTAGTACCTTTTAAAAATGAGGGGTCTTTTCTAAATTTAATTGTAGAACCAGGAGCAGGCATTTCGACACAAGTTGGTTCATGCTCGCGACAAAACGTTTCATGTTTTGTTAGTTTATGTTCAGAAATAAGGTGCGAAAAACACCGCTTACAGATATGATATTGGTGGCGATTGCTGGTTTTCTAAATTCTCACTAAACGTGATTTTTTTTATTAAGCAGTAATGCCAAGCTCTTGATAGTTCTACCGTCGATGTTGATGTTGTTTTTACTGTTGCTGGTGTTATTGCCTTTACGAACAGTAGGTCTATGTCCGTTTCTTTACGTTGTTTTTTACTGATGTGTAGCGGAAACACTTGTTCTTTTTCGTTTTTTTTTATTTTTAGCTATTCCAAACACATTGATTGAAATTGGCGCGTTCGGAAACTTTTCGTTATACTTATTCTCAAATTTAGAGGCATGATGCAGACTTACCGGAAAATTAATTTTACTTTCTTCAAAAATAGGCAGTAAGATATTCACATAACACTCATAATGGGAAACTCAGTTAGGATGTTTTTTCCAATGAACAGGTGAAGTTTCGCTAACACTGCGTATCATAATTTTGAACATTAACAACAGCGAGTTTATTCTTGATGTGTCAGGAAGTTCGATGTACCATGAAGCTGATATAGGGTTATTATACACGTTAACATGCACATTCAGCTTATGATTTGGAGTAAGTCTAAAGACCAGTCTGAACCTTTAATTGCTCTCTCCTCCTGATTTGCTTTTAATTCAGTAAATACGTCAATAATTACACCTCCCTTGACAGAAAACATTTTTTCTTCTTCACTATGTTTTCCTCGAATATTTGCAATATATTCCTTTTACACAAGAAATGTAGTTATTTTGTATTAATTTTCAATGAACGATAGCGTATATTAACAGATTTTTCAGTTAAATGACTTTTCCCCAGTTTTTCCACTAAAAACAATTTTAGTTGAAATCACATAAGAAGATTGTCTGCAAATACTCAGCATCTTAAACAGAATATTAAGTTGAAGCGATCATCATAATCTATCTATAACCGAAGTTTCATAAAGATGTGAGAAAAGTTTGGCAGTTAGGAACCATTAGGTGCCCATATCTCGGAAACGGCTCAAAATATCGAAAAATCTCCCCTTATAAACACCTTGTCGTTTCTCATCATAATCTATCTATAACCGAAGTTTCATAAAGACGTGACAAAATTTTGGCAGTTATTCACAAAGTTAACAGATTTAACAGACGTATTTAGTGAATTAAAAGCAAATCAGGAGGAGAGAGCAATTAAAGGTTCAGACTGGTAATAATTACATAGTTAATAGACATGTCGGTAGATGAAGTAATAATTAGGTAGTTGATAGCAATGTCGGTAGATGGCGGTAATAATTAGGTAACTAAAAGGCAGCTTCAGTAATAATTAAGTAATTAAAAGGAAGCTTCAGTAGTTTGAAAAATTGCCGCTAGAGGGGGGCAATGGCGCTAGTTGCAGCCGTGAGCCAATCTCTTTTCTTACCCATGTTAAAAAGTGGCGTGAAAGGAAGAAATTCTAATTACTGAGGTGATCCCGGGCATTCCTTTGCTAATCCGCACACTGCCCTGAAGTAGAAATATCAGATTCGTGTACCTTATTGCTAAGAAACTTAGCACACGTGGGTCAAAAACTCTTTATTTAACAGGAAATTTCTCATGAATTTCGAAATAGGCCCATTTGCTACCTTTCTATTAACGTTATGGCTGAACTGCACAAGTAGCAAATAGAACGCGAAAATATTTTCGAAATTACAGAAAATTATTTTAAAATAAGATCTTAATAATATTTTTCAAAGAAAATACATTTTAGAATGTGTTCTATGTTTTAAAAATTATTTGAAAATCTGAAATTCACCACACGACAATATATTTTAATAAGCATTAGAAAGCAATTTAATACAGAAAAAGTTGATTCTGTTGAAATAATTTTGAAAATAATATTAAAAATTATATCATAGTTTTGTTTACAAAAAATGTATTATTTGATTCTTTTATTAGTCTTACTTGGTGTTTGGAAAAGAAGTAAATGTTTGTTCTAAAATAATTTGATATATCAGTTTTTAACTGCTTAGAAACAGTTTTCGTTATTCATTTATAACTAAAGTATGATAATTACAACGGTAGATTATATTTCATAGATGTATTTTGTCGGAAAATAATAGCATTGCACTGAAATAATACAAAACGTCCGATTTGTAAATTTTGCAGTAGTGGGTCGTACAGCTGCCAAAGATGCTTGTTTAAAATTTAAAGTATGTCCTTATTTCTTGCAAAATTCATGACGTTTATGTATTAGTGTAATTTTCGGATTGTAAAGGTAGTATAAACGAGATTAACGCTTTATAGCTATTATAATTAATATTTGATCTTGACAGGAAGGTAGGCATTTTACAAGGTTCAACCGCTGAGCTTGCTGATAAGAGCTTAGGGAGAGTATTTCTGACAGTGAGACTCACTCGACCATGACGTATACAAGCTGACGTAGCTCGTTTACACATGATCCCTTTCAGTTCAAGTGACGGCTGGTGAATCTTTGTCTACACGAATTTATTGAAAGTTCTCAGTAATATACAGTTTGAAAAAAAAGATCAAGAAAACAAGCAGTTTCGATCCAGCGACCTACAGAACCGAATGCCAGCACTTATACCACTACACTTGAGAATCATTGCTGTTTTGAACTATTTTTCGAATATAGTATTACTTACATACACACACGTTCGCAATGTTCCTTTTCTTATCTATTTCCTTTTTTGATTTTCTATTTTACCCGTCTGATATCACACATTTAAACGTCTGTATCGTATGAGAATTCATTTTCAATATCTCCTTTTTATTGCTGCCACAGTAACATGAAAATTAAGCACTAAATAAGCGATAGGTATGACAGCAGCTTAATTTTTCATACGGAGATTAGTTTCCAATATTTTCACCACGGCATGGGATTTACTCTCTTGAAAGATAGTACCTTACCGTATCTATCCAACAAATTAGGGACTGCTATCTTCTTTCTTGATGCTGCATTTTTAATGGCGAACAGTGTATTTAATTAATAAAAACACATGTTCAAAGTGCTTGAAGACCACAGGAAAAGAATGTGCTTTGCCCATTTTTGCTAAACTGAAATGTGTGTGATCTGTTTGCTCTTTAAATTGTCTTCTCTAACAAATCGTCATGCAAGAAGACAATACATGTAGTTTTGATTTGCGATTTTACGTAATGCTAATTTTCAACTTTGAAAACGCTCTTCTGTACAATAAAGAACAGAGTGAATGTAAATGATAATGGGAAGAACAGAGAGTCCAGTAAATGAACAAAGTAAGTACTTTACCTGCGGTCTTCACTTAAAATTTGCAATAAAAACAAATTTTTACTTGATGCATTTAAGTGTTGATAGCTGAAACTATAGCGAGTTTGTTAAGAGCAAAACTAATCTTAAATTTATATTTTCTAATTAAATCGCTACTTGTATGTTCAGAAACTAGATTTCGCTCTTTCTTGTAGTTTATTACGTTTCGTCTTGTACCAAGCACATTCTTCCTATAACAAATACACTTTTTGTACTCCTTTTGATCAATTTCATCATTATAAAATACATATGATGTTCTAGCTTTCCAGGCTGGACACCATGGATGCCTGTGACACGTGATGTTCCAGCGTTCCTGCTGGACACACACATGCTTAAATGGGTAGAGTTGCCAAGTTTTGAAAATGGAAATACCTTATACTCTCCAGGTCTGGGTTGCAAGAAAAATCTTAATCTACACTTAGGAGTTTAACTTCAGTCGATCAGAGTTGCACTCAGTCAAGTGCGAACTTAAGTCTGTTGCTGGAAGCGCTCAATACTACAACTGAAGTACTACTTTTCGTACTTAAGTAAAATTCGGCAAATGTGCATTTTCTTCTGCTAATTAAATTTCACAACACTGCAATTCCGACCAAATATGATCGTTGCGCATGCTCAGTGATAGTTAACAGTTGAATTGCTGTTAATTCAGAAGCGGAATTCGTGGAAAGAATATTAAAAAAGGGAATTGTTCAAATTCCCAACACGAATCAATTTTGTTCTTGCCGATTGGACGAAATAACTGAGATAATGAATAATGCGTATAATCTGAATAGAATTAAGTGAAAAACAACTAATTAACGAGCTGGTGAGCTTATACCGTTTTTAACAGTTTGCGTCCAGCTGGTTTGTATGACAAGTGGAATCCGAACCACTCCATTCAATTGACCTCGGCGGTAGTTGAATCCGTGTCCATGTACAGAAAAACAGATAACATTGCTACTAAAGTAGAAGAGTGCGTAGCTATGTACTATGTCTTCAGTAAACGCATGTATAAATACAAGAAGTTAGTTCGAATATGCTTTTAATTGATACTTTCTTTATAGTTTCATGCAGAATTGTCATGCACCAGTCTACTTGTTAATAGGCAAAAACCAAATCAAAGAACTTGGAATTAAGTGAAAAATTATATACAGTCTGATCAGAATATGTTTGAAATAAGACACACCATTTTGAATTACCTTTATTTGTACAAGTTTGCCACTCGTGAACCGTTGTTGTCAAATACATTTTAGTTCCGTACTTTTATGAGAAGCGACTGGGTTGCTTACTCTAATAAACTATTAATGGTGCTGAACAATATGATAGCGCACTGAGTTCGGGGGTCATTAAAACTTTAATAAGGGCGTATGCGAGAGGTCTAATCTATAACTATGACATTGCTCTTCAGGGAAAGAGTCCAAGCTGCAGGCATGGTACCTAAATAAAAGGCTATGATCACCTTCTTTTAACGGACTTGGCTGTAGACAAGAAAACAATGAACAACATTTAATAAGACATTTTTTGTTGGCCTTTGCTAAGTAACGGAATTACATATCTAAACTTTAAAAACGTATACGAGAGAAGTCAATACATAGCTTGGGGGTGGCGTTATGAATCATGAGTCGAACTGAATCTAATTAACAAATACATGGAATTTAAGTTAAATTCACACTAAGAAGAAATAAGACAAAACAAAATTTGAATAACTAAACAGAGCTCCAAATACCAAATTATTTCGAAACAATAACAATACCATTTTAGACAATTTTAGAGTGAAAAACGTACCTTGTAATTTATAGATGAAATTAAAGTTGATGGAAGATGCACTTTGTAAAATAACTGTTACTTTCACAATATTGGTTTAACCGTGTTTAAACCCAATTCGAAGGATTTTAAGTCCAAATTGAAGAAAGTTTAAAGATGAATTTCCGCAGTAGATATACGTGTAAAGATGGCTTCGTCTCGTCTGATGCCTGATCTGTTCTAAGTTCCAGAGACTTCTCAGCTCTAACAGGTCTCGATGGTTGGTTTTCACTCAAATTTATGTTTGTTTTTGAAAGAAATGAAGGACATATTCTGATTCACGTGGGAGAATTTACACTTACTCAAGGTTGAATTTAGTCATTTTCTTGGAGGATATCGAGTCACACTCGTTCAAGGTGAAGCCTTATTCATTTCTTGGAAATGACGTTATTGGTGTCCACATGACATGTTGTCTGGAAATCACTTGGGATTTATATAATATTTCATAGTTCTTGTGAGTCAAGGTTAAATCGAGGTATCACGCGGTAGTTCGTAATTTAGGAATGTATTTGAGAACGGAAATGATATCACTGTCACATCCTGTACGTTGCTATGTCATAATGAATAATTACCTTCGGAGCTTTGACACAATATAGCTAGAGATCATGATTCATAAACGTCGAGACAAGTCTTAAAGTTAATACAATATAAATCTTAAACTGTACAAAACCTAAATACACTGTTGACCAAAAATATAAGAAAAATGAAATTAAAATTATGAAAAATGTAGGCATACGATACTACACGTTCTCTGATAATAGGATCTTCAGCTGCAACCGTAGTTTGCAGATGGAGATTCTAAATAAAGCGAAGATAATGTAAATGAAGAATGAACAATAATAATACATAAGAAAATTAGTTGAAAAAATACATGGATGCACTGAATAAACAAAGTAATTCCTGTGGAAGGAATATTGAATGTAAAATCATAGTGTTCTTCAAATATAGTGTCAATTAAATATGCAAAAATATTCATGAAAAATAAATGAATATACACGAATTTTTTTTGTAAAATAATCCAATAATTGTAATAAATGGAATAAAATTGAATGAATAGATATTCAACCAAAAGTTCTTAGTTTACCTTCATTGAGAGAAAATTGTTAAGTAATGATACAAAATTAAATTAATTATCGATGAAAGTCAAATAAAATGTTTTTTTGAATGTGTAACTGAACGTATGACAAAACAAGTTCGTTGACGTCACTGTACTTGGACGAGTAACTGAATGTTCACTTGTGTTGTTTGTTCATAAGTTGTGAAGTGTCTATAAACTAAGGCTTATTCGATTTGCACTGGAAATGTTCGATGACGTTGTCAATTTCGGAAAATTGTCACTTTTCACTTAAATGGGAATTTTTCGCACTGGGATGTTCGCTGTGGAAGTGGGGAGGGTCGTATAGTTGTTGATAAGGGTTCCAAGTAGATGAATCCAGTGGGGAATTACACTTGGGAGGATGAATCGCTGAGGGATGTCATCTCTGGTGAAGATTCTTGTTGAAGGATCTATGGTTAACGAGATGGAAGGTAGAGGGAAGTTGTTACTGCCGGAGCTGACGGGGTGTCGGGTGATGTAGGGTGATCTCCTGGGTGAAGTATTCATGGAGAGAATGGTTTGTAGCTGCAGAAGGTGAAGATTCTGGATGTAATACGTTGGATGCATGTTGCTGCTGCTGGAGTTGGAATTTAAAGATGGCGTTGGCTGCAGATGCAAACCGGTAGAAACTTCGTGCTTTTTACAGTGTGGAATGGTTTCATAAATTCCCATTTCGTTAGTGCGTATCGGAGGGTTGAAATAGAGAACTTATTTGGAGGGATAAATGAATTAATAATGAAAGAATAAACAAAATAATTAAAACACAATAGAGTAAAATTAAAACAAGTAAATGTGTGAACTTAAAATAAAAATAGGGAAATTGCAATAATTGAAAGAAATGATTAATAGGTATACGTTGCTATATGACTCTAAAAAAATGGTATATGAATCTAGTATAATCTAGTATATGGAGCTATACAAAACACAAAATTAACTGGTAAATAAAGTCTAAATGAATATTAAAGACAATAAAATTGTAAGTTCGTCTGGGTTGTTGTTATGGAGAATTATATCTCTCGTAAAATCGCTAGTATTTGTATAAAATCTATGAAATCTAGAATCTTAAGTCAAAATCGGAAGTCAAAAACATAGTTTCGTGTCGTATATTATCGTGTAAATTGAAGAGGAAAGAAAGTGCTGTTAAACGATATCCTAAGATTGTTTCCCTATATAATTAAGTAAATCAACATCGTGGAATTAAAGTGTTAAAGTTAACAATATAAATCTTAAACTGTACAAAAATTAAATACACTGTTGACCAAAAATATAAGAAAAATGAAATTAAAATTATGAAAAATGTAGGCATACGATATTTCTTTTTCAATTGGGTGAGTAGTCACGTATTTAAAAGTTGATTTCTGGGGAGTCCAGCACCTTTGGGGGAGAAGGGTCCGATGTCTGTCTGGGTGTGAAATTTGTGTAAAATCAATATACTTTTCCTAAAATTACACTAATTTTACCTAAAAGATCAGAATTTCGGGAGGGGATTAAGATATTCCGGGCCTACCCCATAAATACGTCCCTGTGAGTGATTTATATTTAAATACATGGGTTCTTCATTATCTTGCCAGGCCATAGCTAGGGAGGGACCTAATATATTCCTGGCTCCACATAAAAAATAAATATTTAAATATGTAAATAGGAAGTAAAATGATATTTCGTGACGTGTGACTAGACTTAAATTTGTAAAATGGAAATACTGACTGAAAAGCTTTTTGTCATGTATGTCGAAACACAGTATAAGTCCTTTACATAATTTAGTTATCCCATACTGTGGTCTTATGCACCCTTGTACATATCTTAATTTGCGCTCTCTTTTTTTGCGTTTTTAATGTTAAAAACATTCTGAATTGGCGAAAGAATTTCATAGTATTTTCGCAAAAATGCTGAAAGAATCTATGAAAGGGAGGAAGTTATTCTGAACGAGTAAGATAGCAGATATTTTAAAATTGTATTGATATTGATTTAAAAGCATTTGACCACATCACATGGAGTCAAGAATAGTATTTGAAGCACACAATACATTTTAGGAGAAATTAAAGGAGAGATCCTGTGTGTCAACAAGTTTCAATCTTACACCACCGATTTGAAATTTTAGATAAACCACTAGCTGACACTAACCGTCTAACCACACCAATCATTTTCTTAATATAAACATCCTAAGGTATATTTTCATAACGCAGTCCCTAAGTTCTAGTGTCAAAGTCAAGGATCATAGATCAACATTTGTCTGCTCAAGGTTCGCGTTCTGCTCCAAAAAGCTACTCTTACTGATGTTTCCTTTGGTTTCACTCAATCACTCAGTCAGAAGATGAAAGCCGAGATTGTGCATGGAATTAAGGCGAGAACCACTACGAATGGAGAACAAATTTGTGAAAAGCCAAAGGTACTCTAAAACACATAACTTATCTTGTTAAAATCTATTTTATGAACTCACTGACTGCCAGAAAATGTGTAAATAAATTAACAGTTACAGATGATCTATTAACAGTTACAAACGAACAGTACCTTAATTAAAAATACTGCAGTAAGTTTGCCCATTTATCATCGATCCCATTGTAGCATTCACCTACGTTTTTAATGCATCGGTTCGTTTCCCGTTTTTGAAACTATTAAATTTAAGACTAATTTAGTAGCTAAGCTTATCCGACACAATATAGAACCTACAACTCATTGTGAAAAATTCATTAGTTTCTAACTCCCGTCCCCAAAACCTTGGACTACTTTTTTTCGTTTTATCTGTAACGCAGTCTAACGCCTAAACAGAAGCAGGTAGATAAACTGACTTCAGATTAGGGTTTACGAACCTCGATTTACTAGGTCGTTTTCAATCTGGTGACATTATAATCTCTGTACGTCTATGCACATCTATACTTTTTATAACCTACGCAGATTTTATTTTCATCCTGAATATCCCCTATTTTCATTTTCATTTCTATACTTTTAACAATGGACAATTTGTCGCTATAACATTTCTTTTAATTATACTCATTTCATTACGTTGTCATCGGGGTTGCCTCTACTTATACAGTAAACAAGTTTGTTGTTTAGTTTTATTTTGCCTCATTAGCAGCAGAGTTTGTGTTTTAATTTTTTAAACTGAAATACTAAGCGTGTTTTACAATCATTAGGATGACATTTAAGGTTAGGAAAATTACAAATCGTGACTTCAGAAATTTAACTTATGTAGACCTAGTTCTATCTCATTTTATTTTTCTAGCCATGGTCGTAGATAGGTTATAAATACGTAAAGGTGGTTCTCCTAAGAATATTTTAAAACCATTTCTGTTATTCCTGCAACAAACGGAGATAAAAATATTCTGGAAAATATTTCTTATTCTCTATTTTTTCTAGTGTTCCAAACGCTTGGTAATTTGCTAATTGCAATATAAACAAATTATTTAATAAGATTATATTATTATACTTTAGATATTATAATTCAAGCAATCAAACATTTTCTGAAGAAAATAAAAAAGTCTAATATTTCTAAATCGAGTTTCGCAAAATTTTGGCATTTTTACAATATCAAGTTGAACCCTGCTTGTAGTGCACTTTTCCTTCTTCACATTAATGCTGAACTTAACTCAAAACTTCTTATTTATTGTTTATTTTTTAGTATTAAATTTTGACGTATTATAAGGTGCACTACAGAGGCATGCCAAAGAAGGTATTTGGAGGCGTTTGTAGTGATGAACAATATTAACCAATTTAATATATCAATCTGACAGAAAAGCACGTAAAAAGCTAAAAAGTAAGTTATAACCAATACAATCAAGTTACTTTTGCGTTTCATGACAGTAAAAAGTTATTTCCGCTGGGAGAGATTCGAACCCATAACCCTTGAAAGTACAAAAATTTCGGAAGGCGCTCCTTTTTTAAAAAAAATTCTAATGGGAATACTCTTTTCTTAAAAAAAAAGAAGCTTTCAAGGTGAACGAGTATCGAACACGGGACAACTGCATTTGTAGTTCAACGCTTTTTTTTGTTAATAATAGCAATTTATTAAACTCAAAAGTGTACAATAATAACTATGGATCTCTCCTGTGTGCCGAAAAAGTCTAAAGTTATTTAAATGCGAATGTTTAGTAAAAAGGCAATACTAGTTCCAACTTTCACCTTATTAAACTACAAACATCTTAGACAGAACAGAGTCTAAACATAAAAGGTGTTATTATAATTGCCTTTACATAATTTTTTGATATTTCGCTGACATAGTGTTGTAGTGATAGTTGATATAATCAATATAATAATGAACATTGGAAGTTTCAGGTGAACTTAAAATGAGTTCAATTGTATGCGCAAGTAACCAAAATATAACTCTCTTTTAGCTTTCAGAAAAACACGGAATGCTGGAAAGTATACTAGCTCAGCATCCGAATAATTCACTGACGCTGCTCGCGTAATGCGGCAAAGAATTTTTTTTTTTTACATTGAATCCATATTGGATTGATTTTGCCACAATTTCTTATTCTATGTACTATAGTATCCGGTTTGTTACAGAGTTGACAATTAGGAGTGTCGGTAATACCTAGCGGATATAGTCTATTGTTAACAGGATAAATTTGGTGTAATACCTGATCTTGACTATCAAATACTTGTATTATATTTGACTTCCATTAAATATGGCCATATTTCATCCCAACATATTGTTAAAATATCTCTCGATGGCTGGGAGAAAAACAGGTCCAGTATTTTGTAAGTAAACATAAAATTGTTTGACAGTCCATGTGTCCAGTGGCAAATTAGCCCGAAATAAATACAATGTATGTATATACGTGTCGGTCAAATATGGTAAGATTCCCTGCCATTTCCAGATATAAAGCGGTAAGTGATCATCAATACGGCGGAAACCTTCTTCTAATATTTTGGCAGAAAATGTGTCGGGAAATTGTAAGAACATTTGCATTGTACGATGTAGGAGCAAGGCGTTCCCTTGTAACTGCAAATTTTTTAGGCCTAAACCTCCCTTTTCAAGTGACAAATAGCAAGTGTTGCGGTGCACTCGCAATGCTTTGGAACGCCATATAAAACGACCAATTAGCATGGAAATGCCCGCAAAAGTTTTAGGTGGCAACGGAAACAATTGCAAGTAGTGGGTTGCCTTACTCAGAATATATATATTGATAAATTGCACTTGTGCTAATATGGTGGAAAAACATTGCTTATAAATTTGCAATGATGCAGTAATACTTCGAAGCAATTGATCAGCATTGAGGTTAATAGTGTGCGAAATATGATTAGTCCACCATATGCCTAAAAATTGAGTTGAGAGACCGTTGCCCCATGCTTGGTCCACTCTACTTTACCTGTCTTCTGAAATGGTAAGGTTTTTGTTTTGGCGTGGTTGAGATTGATATTGCACACGGCACTAAAGTGTGTCAAATAACCTGGAATTTTGCCAGCGACCGAGAGATCCAATCGCATCATCAATATAAACCATAGCCTTTAGTACTGTGTTCTGAAAAATTATACCCTGCAATTGATTAGTCAGATATTGCGTTAAAGGAGCCATAGCTAACGTGTACATACAGGTTGCAATGGGACTGCCTTGATTTAGGCCACGTTCCATATTAAAGGCAGGTAAAACTCGTTGATTGATTTTCAAAGATATTGAACGTGCCTCGTATATACTGGACATCATTTGAATAAATAGCTCAGGAAAATGAAATTTTTGTAAGGTGTTCAGTAAATATGTTAAATTCAGCGAGGAGAAGGCATCGGCAAAGGCAGTCAATACAACAGCAAAATCTGGTATGATTGAGTGTTGGTAAGCCTGGGTAATTTCGCAAGCATCACTTGCAAGGGTGTGGTGTTCGTAATACCATCCTGACAGTCCCCTATTAACACCGACATCAGAGGTTTAAGTCGATCAGTAAATATTCTTAATAAAATTTTATAGTCCTATTTAACAAGGAAATCATTCGATACCTGGGAGAATTGTTACTTTTTGCTGGCCTACTTTAGGTATCAGTATACCGTACGATTGAGCAATTTCTAGAACCGTTTTCCTATTGCCTAAATACAAATTATACAACTGAAGCAAAAAGGGTACTAATGATTTACTAAAAGTTTTGTAAAATCTGAGGCCGATACCATCAGGCCCTGACGAAGCATTGGTATTCATATTTGTAATGGCAAGAAGAATTTTAGCATCAGTAATCGGTGCATTTAAAGTATGTTGTTGGTTGATATTAAGTTGTTTTAAATCGACGTGAGAAAGGAATGAGGCGGGTTCCTGTATCGTGTGTTGTTTATATAAATTTAGATAATGCCGTCGGATTGCACCATAAACGTTCCTCACTTCATGAGTACCATTAGCATCAGTGAAATTATTAATAATTTTATATTTAGCTCGTTTTGTTTCACTAATTATGGCAGGATAAACTGCCGGTTCATGTATACCTAATTGATTTAATTTAGAGCGAACTTGGACGCCCTGTATGTGTTTCTTGTGACATAATCGTATTTGACTTTGTAATTGTAATTTGACTTTGTAATGATGTAGATTTAATAGGGGATGCTATTGATGCACTATAAAGTAATACCAACAAGTAGAAACTTGCTATGAGATAAGTCTACGGGTCATTCCACACCAAATCAGCCAATAAAAATAACTTTAGACCTTTTGTTGTACAAAATGTGTGATATTTGGTAATTTTGTTCTCTGCATCAATATGATCAAAAATACAACATTTCACGGTTTTGTCACTTTTATTTCTCGAGTTATAAATTGTTAAAGTACAAAAGTAGATTTATTTCTGACGCGTTCCGCAACGTTTAAAAACCCGAAACTCAGACACTATTTTACCCAGACAGCTCAAAGTTGCACCATACGTTACAAAATTTCAAGAGCTGTAATTTGATATATAACCTTACTTTATTAGACCAATCTTTATTTTAAAAAACATATAAAATAAACCTTGTTTATTGAATAACTCAAAATAGATTTTTTTATTAATGCTCAATGTGCTGCTGATTAGAATATATGTTCCAAATTATTGTATATATGGTATTCTGATTAGAATATATGTTTCATTATTGTATTTCAATGGGATCATGTTCAATTTTTTTCTAACGGAAGTGCACAGCTACTTATGCATAACGAGCATAATTATCTTAAACGACAATAGTTACAATGGTTTCTCAGCGAAGTAAATTGAAATGGTTAAAATCTTACAAACAGTATCTTGATTTTAGTTCTAGTGTAGAGTTAACCGAGCTGCCGTAGCTCAGTGTTAGAGCAATGACGAAACCTTTTGGGAGGTCGTGGGTTCGATCCCAGCGACTGACCATTATGACTGAGGATTTTCCAGGGTTTTTCCTCAGTCATACCAGGTAAATGCCAAGAAGGCAACTTCAACTTGGGTCCCGGTCGAATCTATCCCGAATCTTCCCCTATCTGAACCTTAGATGTCTAAAGGCCATAAATAGAGTTCAACTTAAAAAATATAGTAGAACAAACTAGAAAAAAATAATCAGCACAGTCCGATCTATGTATTTAAAAAAAGGCAGTAAGTTTGATTAGCTTGAAATTATTTAGATTTAGCTACAGGCAAATAATCCTTCCACTTTCTTATTATAATGAAGTATTAAATGTGGTAGCTTTATTTGTCTGTAACTAAATAATTTCAAATTAATAATTCTTACTGTCTTTTTATAATACATACATTAGACTGCACTGATTAATTTTGAGTAGTTTTGTTCTATAATATATTTTTTTTTTAATTTCAATTCTATGTATGGTCTTTAGACATCTAAGGCTCAGGTTGGGTTGGGGGAGAGGATTAGTAAGGTGTCGGTCGGGACCTATTACTGAGCTACGGCGGCTTGGTTCGTTCTACAATAGAACTGAAATGAAGATACTGTATGTCACAATTTAATCAATAAAATTTACTTTGTTCAAACCCATTATGTGTACTGCCGTTTAGTCTTATTTTACATGCTATGCATAAGTGCTGTGTACTTCTGCTAGATAACATTTTCAACATGATCCCATTGAAATACCATCATGAAATTTGGGACATACATTCTAATTAAAAGCACATTGAACATTCTTTAAAGAAAAAATTAAAACATCGATTTGGAGTTATTCAAAAAACAAGTTTTTTTTTTTTAAATATAAAGATTGGTCTAATAAAATCAATTAATATATCCAATTACAGCTCTTGAAATTCTGAAAAGAATGGTATACGTTTGAGCTGTCTAGGTCAAACAGTTTTTGAGTTTCGGGGGTTTAAATGTTTGGAAAAGCGTAAAAAATCAGTATATTTTTTTTATATTAAAACTTTTTATAACTGAAAAACGAGATGTGACAGAAGATAAAAGTTTGTATCTTTCAATCTTACCGATAGTACTTTATATATATACATAAATTCGGATTTCCGTGATAAAAATAAATAAAACAAGCCGAAACATTGAGAATGAAAGAAATCGTTATATAACTATTAAGAATTAAGAACGGAGCAAATGTAACAAGCAAAAACGAAGTCACGGAAAAAATAAAAGTCGCTCTGCATCGTGTAATGCATGTCTATCCAATCCAGAAACTCCTAACTTCGCGATTAGTATCAATAATTTGAAATTGAAAATATATAGAACGCTTATTCTTCCGGTAATTCTTTACGTTTGTGAAAGTTGCAGTATGACCTTGCAGATGAACATAAATTTCAAGTGTTTGAAATGAAGATCTTGGGAAACATATATTGGCCGAAACGGGACAAGATGACTGGAAAATGGAGGAAACTGCATAATGAAGAACTTTACGACTCACCCGATGTTGTAAGAATAATGAAATCGCGACGACTAACTTGGGCTGACCATGTTGCGCGGATAAGGGAAAAACGAAGATTATATTTCATCGTGGTTGGTAAGCCGAAGAGAAAGAGATCGTTGGGAAAACCGGGACGACTTTGGGAGGACGATATTAGAAGGGATCTTCGAGAAGTAGGTGTTTGTGGTGAAAACTGGCTTGATCTTACTCAGGATAGAATCATATGAAGAACGTTTGTTACTGCGGCTATGACCTTGCAAATTTCGTACTTAATAGAGCAAGTGAGTAAGTATAACCAAGTGGAAAATCTGAAAACATGCCTGTTGTTGAACAATTTGAAATACTAAACACAAAGTTAACTTTTCCCATCATGTTCTAGTTAAAATTACGAACTTAAAAGTATTTTGTTTACAGGTAGCATTGGGAACCAATATTTAAAACATTTAAAAACGCTTTTGCTTTAACACATTTCATACTTACACGTGATTATTGCCATTAAATAAGATGACTTGATGGTGAAGAAAATCAGACCCCATTTGGCCGGTGTTATGCAACAACAATGTCAACCCACAACGAAGCAGTTTTTGAGAAATCGCAGTAGTAGGTTTAGTTAATGTTAAACTTTACTGTCTTCATTTAGAAGGGTATAAAAAACGCATGTTGGTAGGTGTTTGACTTGGGAACTCATTTTTTCCCTTATAATTGCCAGATAACTGTCGTTTATAAAAAAAAATCAGAAAATTATAGTTTAACTGATTGTACCGAACAATAAACAATCTGCAACAACCGTTTAAACCTCAGATCGAAGATTAGATGATTATTGTGAATTCGAGTGATGTTTTATTTTGTTCTACAACAATCATTTAAACCTTAGAATGTGGCTTACTTGATTATTATAATTTTGTAATGTTATGAATTTTATGTATGAAGACCTGAATACTACAAATAATAAACATTTCACTTTTATTTTGTTAATTCGAGCATATTATTTCAGTAGATTGAGACTTAAGGTTAGTCATCTTCACTTTATTTTGTTTCACTATGAAAATTTAGTACAATCGTATCAAGAATGATGACATTACGCTTGACCATTAACTTGTCAAAAACAAACATTTAGTATATAAGAAATTAATTATAAATGAAAAACATTCTGTAATATTCTCCATTCTGAAGACTGTAGTAACATGTCACTCTGAAGAATTTTATCAATGTCAACACAGTGATTCCGCCAGATCCCCCCTTGCGGGGGTGTTTACTCCCAAAGTCTCGAGAACATCCCCCTAACTTAAAAATGTTTCCTCTGAAAAATCGATAGAAACCGTAAAACTTTACTTACATTTCCCAAATTTTTACTTTGCACCCCGCAAACTGAAAATCCTGTCGGAAACCCTGTTTCAACATCAAATTCTACAGTTGGTCCAAAACCATGAATATTGTCTATGAAATCTGCACCCGTAATGTTTTTCAGAAACTTGTAAAAAGATCTGGCATCCTTTGGTATAATGACATCATGTCATTTAAATCCTTTACTTTTCCTTAGAGAATGGCTTTCCGTTATGCCAAAGTTGGCGCAGCTGCATGTTTTTAAATGATGGCCGCCGTTCTTTTCCACCTTCCTCCATATTCACCTCGAAGTACTGCTGATCACGTCCTTTTTGTTTCATATATCAATATATAGTGGTAGGGTGGTCTTTCTTCAACGAAATTTCGTACGTTAACAAACAGTTGATTTTTTATTTGTTTCTTGTCCACTTTATGGTTCGTAATAGAGTTTTGAAGGGCTTGGACAGACAAGAAATCGTCACTGTTCATGTGATATACTGTACATTTCTTTTTCTTTGGGCACATACGCATAACATTTATGAAACCGTATAGGCGTTGTTGTATTTTATACTCAAATTCAGCACCACCAAATTCGGAGTCGTTCGGCAGGAAGCTTTCATTTGCTACTGACATACGGTTTGTTTGTATTACGAAAGGGTAATACATAACGAGATTGACCAGAGATTTTACGTTTTCGTCCACGCGGCGACCTTCCAATCATGGGTTCGTCAGAATTGGAACACACATTATTTGATTCCACATTCCTGTCCTTTGAAGCATTTTTCTGTAACTCAGTGTCCTCGCAGTTAGAACCTATAATTACTTCACCTGTTACAGGGTTTTCTATATTTATTCTTGGCAGCATTGATTTCATTCAGTGAATTTACACAAGCTTTTCATCCACAGCTGCTGTTGTGAGCTGTCTGTGTAGTCATGTCTTTCTGTAACTCACTATCGTTGCTACTGCCACACTCACGTGATCGTTAGTATTCACTTCCAGATGAAATGGATATATTTGAGATAAGAGAGTAACATTTACTGATACTTTCTACCCTTCCTCCTGAATTAATGCGAGACGTTGAGGGCAGATTACCAGCAGATGTTAACTCAAGTCTATTGTGTGGTATGTGACTGGACAGTATTGACAGGTCAATAGGCAACTTCAGTGACGCTCACCTCCGCTGTAACAGACAGTTGTATTGGTGAGGCCACATCATTTAGTAAAACTGGTACCCCATCATCTTCAGTCATGGATGTTGGTGAGACATCACATTCAGGTAATATTTCATTGTAAGGTTCACTTCCTGTTACCACTCTGTCATTCACACAAGGCGCTGTGAAAAACAACTCACTCAATCCTGATCGATATTTAATTTATAATGGCGGGGGCATATCAAACATCAGTGTTGACTGAGTCAATGGCTCATTCAAAGCTAGCAGACTGTTCTGCAGAGGTGGCGGTGAATAAAGAGATGGCAGTTGTCGGCTCGTCCACAGGCGCCACACTGGCCGGTTGTATGGAATAATGCCATTTTGGAATTATTTTGCACGTGTAGTGATAGTCTATAACTGGGGAAACTGCCAAACAAAGAAATTAAAAATAGAAATTATTCATATCCAAAAGCAATAATAATAACAGCTGTTTAACAATGTACGGGCATCAGTTACTAGTATTATTGGTCAAATTCACTCAGCCTTAAAACGGTTAAAACTAACTAACTAGCTCTATGGCTTATGGAGCTCGCAAGTTCATCGCCGCAGTAACAAATGTTCGCCATTGGATTCTATTCCGGGCAGTAACAAACGTTCCCCATTGGATTCTATTCCGGGTAATATCAAGCTAGTATTTATGTCTTACCCCAGGAGAATCCATGAACTATCTGTTACTATTTCTTGACATGTTTTAGCGGTGTAGAGTTGTCAGCTCTACGATACCGCAGTAAAGGTAAACATTCAAAATGTCGTCCGATGCCATTCATCATCAGCCTCAGAGTGGTAGTCTGGCAGCATGAAACATATGGTTCACTGAAACGTGAAGTAACCTACTGATGCTGAAACTGAATGTGGAATAACTGTCTCTCTCGTAACCGCCCCATTTGCTACTATTTAATCATTTTAATTTCGTATTTCATTGCAAGATTCTTAAGCAGCAAGATTCATTGCACTAAGAATGAGACTACATATCATGGAGTTTTCAAATAGAAATTTAATTATTTTTCGGTTCTTCAAACCATGGAGAGTAGAGGAGAGCGAAGTTTGTAAGATTTATTTTTCAAGTATATTTTGTACATGCCATAACTACATTGCCAATTATATTTGCTTTTCTGTTTTAAAGTACGATGTATTATTGATGGTAGACTACAAAAATTACATGTGTCGACTCAACCAAAACTGGAATAGGAAATTTTAATCAATGCTTCAAAAAGTAACTAAAGTTATAAGACTCGAACTCCTAATCGCTCAATTTTTTTTAGAAGTAATCACTTTTCCGCCAACCCTCCCTGTGCGGGGGTGTTTACCTGCAAAATCTCGACAACAGCCCCCCAACCTTGACACTTTTACTGTAAAAAATCGATATAAACCGTAAAAACTTCACTTACACCCTCCCAATTTTTACACACACCCCCAAACTGAAAATCCTGGCGAAAACTCAGGCTGTTCACATTTTTGACGAGAGATTATGTCACAATCTTAAGAGTATACGTACTCTTGCAGGGTGTCCGGTATTTCCATTTTCAAAAGTTGGCAACCCTACCCTTTTATCATTTTAGCTTTCGTATTGAACGATGTTATGAAACTTTGTTAAAACTGGATATTATATTTATAATGAAGTAATTTTAACGCACCTGCCAACACTGATTTCCAGTTGAAAATTCGGTTGTTATATATTGCGTATCTTTATGTTTCTGTGTGTGAGTGTCTAGATGTAAATACACAAAGAGAAAGCAAGCAAGCTACGGAGAGGGAGAGAGAGAGAGGGAGAGGCCTTAGTTTCTCTCATCTTGCAAGTACCCTTAGGGTTGATGGAACGTCTGGAGAAAAGAGACAGACCGAGTAGAATAAATAAAAGTGAATGGTGTTCTAGAAAGAGAGGGAGCTACAAGACGTCAAACATCCTAAGGGTTGGAAGTTATCAAAGAATGTGAGGGGAACAGTAGTTCATAATCAGTGAGTGACTGACAATGACAAAGCTAACTTCGCACAAGTTTCTATGAAGGGAGAAGAAACCCTACAGATGAAAGACAAGGAAGAGTACATTTCCCTCATTTTAAGAATATTTCTTTGCCTATGACTCATCAGGAAAGAAAATATATGAATGGCAAACGTTATTGTTTTTCTGTATATGGCCTTGTGTTCCACCAATCAAACACGAAACATACTTCCCCTTCCCACATCATAGTACATGGACTCAGGCTTTCGTTCATTAAATTTGCCCCGGGGGCATTTTAGAGAACCGGGAGGGCGTAGCATTACAATAGTAGAATAAATAGTAAACTACAATTTTGCCCGGGGGCTGTACATTTCCTCCGGCGCTGCGCACCCCCAGAGAGGTGCCTGAAAGAAACACTGCATGGATTTCAAAAGAAATCAGCACCTAAAGTTGAGTATTAGAATTACACAAAAGTGAGTAATCAATGAGACAATGTGAATAAAAAGATGCTACAGCATGTTAAAAGTTATACGTATTTCAGGAACTGGTTATGCAAGTTTAATCATTGCTTCCCCCATTAAATATCGAAGTTGATGAGAAAATACGCTTCATTTCCGACAGGGTAGCAAAAATCATGTAAGGGATATTCACTGGTGATACTATAGAAAAGAACCAGAATTCTTCATAGATATGAACATTTCAATAACATCATTTTAAACTTTTCCAACATATAACAAGACAGTATCAAAAGCAGTCGATACCATGGATATCGAAGAAAACCATTTAGGTTTTCAAACGTAGCTAAATCTAAGCATTTTCGAGAACTTAGTTTTTTTCCCTGGTATCAGCAAGGAATACTATCAGTTTGTCTTAGACGTTTTTTTCTCAATGCTACTAAAATGGTTTGAAAAATTATCTATCACATGCAACTTATATCATTATGATATTGTCTCGTAATCACAAAATGCAAGAAATCATAAAAAACTTCAACGACTTCTTAGCAATGAGTTGCAAATAACAAGACCTAATAGTCTTGGTGTAATGTTGTCTTCACAAATTTAGTACCTTACTATAATCGTATACTTCAGTACTTTGAATTTAGTGTATTGCAGTATTTACTACTATAATCGTGTACTTCAGTAATTCGAATTAAGTGTACTTCAGTAATAAAATTTAGTACTTCATCACTATCATATTTCCATTATCGAACGTCTACCTACGTTAAATTAAATTCATACTTCTTTCCCTGTTCTGTGCCTTTGGTTTCATTCTTACCTCACACGGGAAGAACACTGTGTATGGTTACGGGCAGTAGAACCAAATCCGGTACATCCCAGAAAATGTACTATCTTTCAAGAAAGTAAATCCCATGCCGTCGTGAGAATATTCGAAACTAATCTTCGTATGAAAAATTAAGCTCCTACCGAACATATCGCATGTTTAGTGTTTAATTTTCAAGTTACGATGGCAGCAATGAAGAGATATATTGCAAAAGAGTTCTCATACGATACAGACGTTTGAATGTGTGATAATAGGACGGACAAAATATAAAATTAAAAAAGAAAATAGACAAGACAAGGAACAGTGCGAACGTGTGTGTGTAAGCAAGTAATGCTAGATCTATTTGAAAAGTAAATTGAAAAAGCAATGACTTCAAAAGGGAGAAATTACACATTGTATTGATGTTTAAGATCTTATGAGAAAAGAGGAAAACATTACGCTAGTTTTCGCAATGGCGAGGTTAGAGTGCTGAAGACCCCAAAATCTACCTTAGCCCCCTTCTGCCAGACTCCCCCTCTCATGAATACTATAACCCCTACAAATGGACAAGCACCACCCCAAATTTAAATTATTTAAACCCCCTATTACACTACACAAACATTTAGTAGTACTCTTTATTTTAAACATATAAATTTAAGCCAACGCCCCCGACATTTGTTCAAATGTAATAGTGTTTTCTCTTGGACTTTCTATCCCGATACAATCATTAATGTATCATTAATTAATATCCTCCATGATATTTTCACAGTTTTCTGATATAAACCTATTACATAAATCTATTATATAAATTTGATCTTCTAATAATAAAACATTATTTACAAATATGTTAGACCATCTTCCTTCCTTCCCTCCTTTCTTTAAATGCTCCAATTAGTTAATGAAGGTTTATGTAATAAAAATAAATTACATTAAAATGTTCATAAAATTCTATTCAAAAGGTAGACTCATCTAAAACAGTTCATCTTTTACAAAAGAGTCAAGTGCTGTTCGCGATTTACAATTTCAACAATTAATAAGGGGGGTAGTATTCAAGTTTAATGAAAGTTAGAACATATGTCTACTTTCAAGAAGTTTTTAGTTTAAGTGTAATCTTTAGAAAAGAGTAAAAAAATATGGAAAATTAAAGAGGAAGTTGTGTAATTACAATAATCTTTTACTTTACGTTAATCATGCTTTCAGTAAAGAAATTACAAGATAAAGAATTCATCATTATTGATTTCAAAATTATTTAGTTGTACTATCTAGTGTCAATTCTAATATCTAAGAAGAGTGGTTATCTGAAAACATCTTAAATATGGAAAAGTATAGATAAACCAATTGTTTTAATTTTAATTGTTGTGCTAACCTGTTATATAAATTACTTGTGTTAAAATTGTACCAAAGTTAGACCCCCTTCATTTCTTCCACAAATGAAATTCTTCTGTTAATGCATTACGAAAATGCGTACAAAGGTCTTCCTCAGTATGGCGTTCAAACACGTTTAAAATGTAGTACTTAAAAGTAATCAAAGTAGGTAAAGTAATTAAGTGTTTATAACTATAGGCTTTTCGCAACCAAATTTAGTGTGTTACCCTGAATACGCAAAGATGGGAAAAAAGAACAGTCTTCAAAGAAATAAAAAATCCAATTCAAGAGCTTCTTCGGAAATGCATAACTAAGTTCACGGAATGCAGGATTTTAACGTTCAAAGTTATTTTCGTGTAATTCGTTTTCTTCATTATTTTCGAACGTTCCAATCCATTTTCAGGGTAACAATAGACATCGAGTCGCACGCATATCAAAGGAATAAAAGGAAAATAGAGTGAGTGCTTATATGTACGAACACGATCTTCAAAATACGAAGTAATTTTCTTTCTTTAAGAGGTACTGTTCAAAAATAACGTTACTTACGAAAATGTAAGATCTTTCTTTCAGGAAATACCTTGTATACGCTTTAAATTTTATGTTCTTATACTTGTATAACGAATATACTATTCTAGTCGTTACATTTCGTGAACAGTAAAATAAATCTGTTCTACCAAATAAAAGAATGATTTCACTAAAGTAACTATATATTTCTAAAATTCCTTAATTTTCCCCAATTAAGTCACATTTACGGCAGAAGAAAAAATGTCACAATTTGTGAGCAAAGGTGTGTATAATAAATTGCAAGGAATAAAGATAGTAGTGAAATTATGTTTATTAAAAGAAATACTAATAAATAGATAAATGATGTATTTTAATAGATAATGTATAAGAATTCATCGTATACAAGATTCCATTCCTACTTTCGAATTAAAATTTCAAAGAATAAGAATAAAATACATTCACGTTTCATGAAAGCTAAATCCATGTGCTTTCCTTCAAGAAGTTGTATGTTAACTGAAATACTCTCATAATACGTCAAATCAAAAGTGACTTTCATAGATGCAATAATTTTCTACTTTACATTATTCCTACTTTTAATTATGAAGCCTAGGTAAAGAATTCTTAAATAGTCCCATCTTTTTACCGGTGATGCAGTCTAGTGTTAATCGCAAAGTAAAAAATATCTCCTTATTATACGAAAGAGAAAATAAAGTATTCAATATAAGAGAGCTCCAAAGTAGGAATATGTAACGAAAGTTATCTCACTCTGCACGTGTTAATTGTGTTTATAACATCATATTTATTAACTATAATTGGTTTTAACTGTTTTTCATTTCATTTCATTTATTCTTATTTTGAATGGCGGAGTTAAGGCATAACCTTCCACTCAACCATTTAAACATTCTACATAAAATTTATATTATATAAATAATTAAACACTACAAAATGTATTATTAAACACTACAAAACAAACAAAAACTGGACACTAAAATTCATACTATATCAACTACAATTAAAAGTGAAGAAATATATAATATTACAATCATAATGTGATTACTAAAAGAGAGAAAAATACTAACTAGAGAGTAAATAATTATAATGATAAAAATAATGATGAGATATAATATAGTTTTATGTTGATCTGTACACTCGTGTGTCTAGTGAGTCAGAGGAAATTGTGACTGGGATAAAAAGCAATTAAGTTTTCGTCTAAATGATAATAGAGAACCTGAGTCCCTGATGTGTGCAGGGATTCGTTCCAAGCTCTAGTAGTATACACAGTGAAAGATTTTGAATAGTACTCTGATTTATGATTTGGCACTGAGAGTACCGTGTTCATTTTAGAGCGGGTGTTTAAAGAATGAGTGTCACCGAGAAATTTGAACCTGGATGACATGTATGACGGTTTTTTTCGTTGTGACTCATTTATAAAGTAAATTTAGAGCATGTTGATGGCGTCTCCTGCGAAGATCAAACCAGCCCAATTTATTATAATAGTGTGATAAATGGTCGAAGTACTTTGCGTTAAAGACGAAGCGGACATAGGCATTCTGGATGCGTTGTAAGCGTTTTGCTAGGTCCTCAGTAAGGTCCATGTAAGCAGCATCACAGTAATCCGCT
>JAGDQP010005907.1:0-22446 GCA_022664845.1 Lepisma saccharinum | reverse complement strand
CCATATGGAACAGGTATCCAGTTTGAATGTGTGTCGTTAGTGATAATTCTTTGCTTTCTATGTGAGAGATAGGATCTGAACCATGATAGGGCTAACGGTGAGAAGTTATAGAAATAAGAAAGTTTAGTAATCAGAATTTCATGGTCTATTGTTTGGAATGCTTTACTAAAGTCAAGAAGGGATAGCAGGGTGATATAGCGATTATCCATAGCAGAACGAATATCATCTGTGATATTAACTAGTGCTGTGCACGTACTATAGTGAGACCTAAAACCTGATTAGAAAGGGTTTACAATGCTATTTACTTCAAGAAACTGTCTTAATTGAGCGTGGACAATGTGTTCTAGAGCCTTGGAAAACACAGGAAGAATACTAATGGGACGAAGGTATTTTTCCTATGTTGTCTTATGTTAGTAACCATGATGAGGCAAACTGAAAGCTAGTATATATATATAAACTAGAAAGTGATACGGGGGAGGCTGCGTTTAAATGGAGCTGGGGTGATGTTAGCTAGAAAGGGGGCGCATTCCCCCGATTTGTTTGAAGTGGGCATATGAGAAAGCGTTAACCTCACTCTAAAGGAACTTACAGCTTAGAATGTGCTCGCTAAATGAGAGTGCTAGATTTAATAACTTCTTTATTATACAAATGGAGGTAATATTAAATGCAAAGGGGCTACATCCCCCGATTAGAGGTGAGGATACGCGAAAGTGCTGACTCCACTCTGAAGGATCTTACTATGTGAATACAGCGTAGAACTTTCTCGCTAAATGGCAATGAAAAATTCATTAACTTCTTTGTTACACTAATGAGAGCAGGCATTAAATGCAAAGGGGCTACATCCCTCGATTAGAGGTGAGGATACGCGAAAGTGCTTTCAGCAAAGTTAATGGCCACCAGAAGTTCACCGACTCGATTGCACTATCAAATTCACTTCTTTCCAGCCCTGAGGGATGAAAATGGTGGTGTATGTCACAACGTGTGCTTTCCTTAAGTGAAATACGTATCACAGAAATCATTAGCAAAGCATGCGAACAATCCATGCATGGTTTCATGAAAAGCAATGGCGAACTAGTTAATCGTCAGCTTACTTCAAGTTGAGCACTCGAAATTGACCGAATCGATTGTTCTGTCAGATTTACTTCGTTTCCAACCCCTGAGCGATGAAAATGGTTATTTAATTAGTTATTCAGTTAAATCATAAGCAACGCAAGCTTTCATGAAAATCAGGCCTTATTTTTATAGGAGGAAATCATAATGAACTTCTATAAGGCTTAGAAGATCTCACTAGATATCACTCATGTTTATACTCGTACATCTTACACAGCAAGGATTTAAATGATAAAAAGGGAATGTTTTATTCTTCCTTCCATGTGTAAAAATGTTGTGACTAATCAAACGTGAAAGTGTTATTAACATTATCATAAAGTATATGCAAAGAACAACATTATGTTATATCCCTGTGCTCAATCCCTGTTCACATTTTATAACCGTGCGCTGCGCTTTTCAAAATTTTTCACACTCTATTTTTTCTTCACTATGAAAGCAAGACTTATCAGAAATAGTTTCCTATAACGAAACAAATTTAATGCATGCTCCTGTACATTGCTACACATAATAGTGTTTATTAATTTTATTTCATATGAAAAGCAAAATATAACAAAAGCTAATTAAACCCTGAAAACGAGCTCACTAGATGGCGTGTTAGTTTTACCTCATACATAAATAAGCAAATTGAAAGTTTAGAGGGTTCTTTTAATTATTATTCTTGTCTATTTAAATGCTATTAAAATATATTATACCTATATTAAGCATAAATTAATCAGAGACATGTTTAAATTATCTTTTCGATAACAAATATCAAACACAACATGTATTTAGTATAGTTTCATATTATATAAGAAAAGCTGAAAAATCATAATTTCATTCAGCTTTCCACCGAAAATATGATCATGATGTATAATCATAATACTCCTAATGATTTACTGATTGTAATAAAGAATAAAGCTAATACTGTCATGTAAACTCCCTTTGCCCTAATCCTATACATTCACTTCTCCCATATTTTAATTTCCCTTTCCCTATGAAGAGGGCGTAACCCTCTGGGTGGAAGATAGTCATGGCTTCACCATGGCTATCAATTTGTAAATAAACAAATTCACTGATTGAAATGGTCACCAGGATGTACTCAACCTGGTTAAAAAACGAGCATTGGTCTCGCCGACCAATCAAAACAAACAGGCATTTTTTTTTAAAATGTGTAATGCTCTCATCAGAGCTGTCATCATAAAGTAATTCAAAGATATGCTCCTCTCATCTACTACCAAACCAGCAAGTGATTTTAAACAAATGTTATTTTAACAATCGATACGCCGTTATGTAATTTCCAAACGTCATCCATCTTATTTTTCAATCACAGCAAAGATCTATCAGCTAACAAGTAAACTGAGCCACGTCTACTATGACCTCATCACTGACTTTTTCCCACCAAAATTTAGCCTCGATCTTGTATAAACAGTGTTAGGTAACGTCGGCATCTTGCCAACTAACCACCCTTTCCTGTGCTCTCACGTGATGTGAATTTCCAGGCGCCATCTTCGATTACGTCCTCACTTTTCCCGCCAAAATTCACCCGTAATCTTATACGAACACCCTTGGGAAACCTCGCCAACTCACCACTGTATCCTCTGATTGACACTTCCAACAAAGCTACGTGCCGCAATCTCAAATTTCCGTCGTTCCCGACCGATATCTGCTGACCGGAAACTCAGACTTGTTTGTAAACGCACATCTTCTTATTACAATATATTTGCAACTTTATTATTAAGTGGCGGTGGCAACTAAAATTTTGCATGTCACTGTAGCTTTGCATGTTCTTGTATGGGACAGGTCAGATCTTTCCACCAGCGCTGATGAACAATGTCCTTTTTAGTTTAGACACGTTGGTTTTCAGTTATGATATTTCTTTTACAGTACCATAGGGACTTTATGATGACGCATACTCAATTCCCGATAGTCCTATACATATAAATATGGTTTAATCGATTTTTCAATTCACACTGAACACACTGCTCTTCAGAATTACTTGTAAACATAGCGATTGATAAATTAAAAACAAAATCCATTACGTTGTGTTAGTTACTAAATGTTACCCATTCCATAAGACAAAACTTTAAAGTAGCAAAAATTGTATTACAAAGTATTCACGACTAGGTAGATAAAAATAATATCAGTGGTAAGTGTCCACAATATTTGCGTAAAATTAGTTAAACTTTCTACTATATATGAAGAACGTTAGTGCTTCGAGTGACGCTGACAAATGAATCTGTTAGCGACACTCCAATGTATACAGCTAGTTTCGGATCTAGCAAGCTATAAGCCCGATTTTGATGCTTGAAATTGCATTCGAAAGCTCTTTGCCACACTATTGTAAGACACAGAAAAATGGATCCTTAGGACCATCCTGAGTCCCCCTAGGGCGGGTGGAAAAAAATCAATTTGTCATGATAGCACTGACCCCAGACCATATAGGCGGCCGAAACTTGCGGAATCTTAATCTACGCTTCAATGCCTTTCAAACGCTGTATCACACGTCAACATCAGTGAAGGGGTTCAAATGTTAAGACTTTTTTAGCCAAATCACATAATTTTCACAAATGAGAGAAAAGCGTGTCTGCCATTCTGTCTGTGCTTTTGTTTTAACCCCAAACGGGTGGTACCGGGGTTTTGGGGTCAATTGCGCGCCCCAATAAGTTGAGGTAAATCGAGGCTTATTTTTTTGACACGAGTTACCGTTTTCGAGATACAGAGCCTACCATGGTCCAAAATCGACTTTTTGTATAAAGATGATGCACTTTCTTTTAACAGACAGCCTAACAAAATAAGCGATATCAGTATAAAATCACTTTCGGGGTAAAAGGAAGGACGACGCAATAATTCTACTCACAAAAGAAGTGATATCCATTTTGCGAGTTATTTGTTTTGTTATTATGGCGGAAGGGGAAATACTAAATATCTTAATTTTATTACAAAGGAAACACTTCCGCCATAGTAACAAAAAATCACTCGCAAAATGGATATCACTTCTTTTGTGAGTAGAATTCTTGCGTTACTCTTCCCTTTACCCCGAAAGGGTTTTTGTACTAATATCCGTTACAAGGACATTTAAACTGAAGTTAAGCTTCTAAATTAACTATTGTCTGTTTAATTGTTGTTGCATAAGAACTGCTGGAATTGTATTGATATTTTACAGTTAAGAGTAGAAAAAGCGAATTTCTAGTCACATCCGGTTCCAAAACGCTATTCGCTACTGGTTACGGGTTTTCACTTTTTACGGTATAGAATGGAGTAAAAGCGTTCCTTGGATACAAAAAGATCAAGAAACTATTGGATGAAACAAGTTAGAACAACTTTCAATGGATGAAACAAAGAACAAAGTAAACCGGTTAGTTGTTGTTCCGCTAACATTCTATATTGGAGGACACAATGGAATACATTTTTGAAGAAAAATAGGAAGAAGATTAAGGTGGATGTAACTCACAGCACTAGGAAATAAATATGAACCAAGATCAAATGGAGCAAATACAGAAGACCAAATCTGCATGAAAGGATCTGCAGAACACTAGTAATGTTGTTGGGAAACATTAATGAAAGAACTTGTTCTTGAATACATTATCATTCTCGGACGAACTCATCTGACATTATACATAGTACCTTTTTAGAACATATCTTTTTCATCCAGCTGATTTCTACAACCCCTCCACTTCCACATTTCGAAGGCTTCTCATTTTATATTGTTGTTTTCATTCATGATACCTCAGTAAACAAGATTTTTTTTTCAAATAGTTTCAAAAATACTCCACCCCAGTACCACCGCGATGCACGGATGCGCCAGTACAGACAAAACTTATTGTCAGTCTTGATGGGCCGGGCGGCTACTACTAGTGCAATCAGGGCCACCGTGTCCTTCAAAGTTCCCACACGAACAATAAACAATCGTTTGCTGGCAGTAGCTTTACATTCCCGTGCTCATTAGCCAGAACGTACATCCATTTGGAGAGGTTAAGGAAGATTGCTGGTATTCAGCGATGAGAAACGTGTATGTGTTGGACAAAATGAAGGTCGTAATGGTCAGCAGGCGAGTGGGAGAATCCATCGTGTATTCGCCATTTAGGACATACACCTAAATTGATGGTATAGGGTGCAATAGCCTACACATACTGTTCACCGCAGATGTTTATCCTCCTAACGAGTATCCTACCTTACACGCATAAATACAGATAGAAAAACTCTGGCGGTTGAAACAGATTTAAATGACTGGTTTCGAGAGTCTATGAGGCACTTCGTAACCACCCACTGAAAGTACCACACTTCCACATCTACCCGTGAAAGTACCATCACAATAGGCACGTTGGTATTTCTAACCAAACTACAATTTTGAATATGAACGTTCCCTTGCAAGTTTCCAGCAAGAAGCAATAGACTGAGGAAATCGATGTCCGAAAGTTCGCTCAAATTAGTAAACAGAACGATGTTTAATTATTGCCCCTTGTACTAATACTTAAATCTACCTACCATGAAAAAACTTATTTGGCAGGACATAAACATTTACGCATATTCGAAGATAATTTAATGAGAGCACACACAAAAAAGTACAAACATCTCGTTGTCGTGATAAAATAATAATAATAAAAAAAAACATTTCAATTGCATAATGGAAAGAAGATATGATTACAATTTCTCTCAAGCAAACATATCTGATAAATAATTCTAGGCCAGCGCCCGGGTTAGTAACCCTACAAAATAGCTGTATTAGTAAAAAAAAGGAAATATATTTGTATTCTTGCGCTTCAAGTTCAGTTTTAAGCTAGCATTTATAGACATATCACAAATAGTCACAAGCGATCTGGCCAGTATTTGTTTATATACATACTCACGTATGTTTATGTCCTAGTCAACGTCCTTGTTGATACACTTTGACAACAAACTCCAATTCGTTGTCCTGAAGAAGGCAAAGTGGGGTGGAGAAAGGGACATTAAAATGTATGCTGCTACCTCGATGAAAATCCACATGATGACGACCCACGAATCACTTCCCTTTGGGACCAAATGATGAGGTAGGCAATACTGCCACAAGAAATACTGCAAACACTACTACTATGACTCTGTTCAAACAATAATAATATCTAACAAGCACTTCAACTTGCTTTCGCTTCGATGTAGAAGTAGGCAACACGGCTTGCCATATAATTGCATCGCCTGAATTGAACAGGCAAATAAATTCACAGCCACTTTAATGTGAGGCAAATTCAACTAGTACACTATAAACCAAGCATTTAACAATCACATGCCATTGCATTTTAAAATTATACAGTAAAGCCACAACTTTAGGCTGATTTATGTGAAGTGATACACAAGTTGGACCACAAGCAACGACGTTAGGTAGTACTCCGCCATGCCGGTGTTTGGTATAAGTAACTGCAACGTGCGTTTGACTTTTCGAAGTCAAGATTAGCAAAATACGCCAATAATATATAGAGAAGTTGGTGATTTATGACGATTTAATATCACAACTGACAGTCAATCCTTTACGACCAATAACTCGTTGTTAACACTTGGCGAGTGAGACTTCAAGGGAAACAGTTTATAGACAACACTTGACGAATGACCCGCGAAAATAATAGTGCAAGAGACATGAAGCTCGCACCTCGAAAGAGAAGTTAGGTCTTAATTCTCGCTCGGTCGTTGGTAGGTTTACCCATAAGGTTTTGCGCGAAAAATTCGGATTCGTCACCTAATTGCTATAAAAGTTCATATGCATAAAGAAATTATAATATAAATCGACCTTATAAGCATTCATAGAGTACAAAGGGTTCTTATACGGCAAAGCGTATATCCGAATACATAACCATATAAAGATAATAGAGTGCTTATAACCGAAAGCTGATACAAAAAGTAGGGTCTACAAGTCGCGACAGATTCTTACCTTGCATCAGATTAGAGATTTTCCCTTCTTTAAACACAAAGAAACTCATGAAAGACAAAAGGATTTTAAAGAAATCTATTGATACCATTATTAAAATAAGTGAAAAATCTTCAAAAAAGCTTCGTCGGAAAGATTAAAATAATTAGATCATTACGAAAAATGTCAACCATCAATGACCAAATATGATTAAAGATACATAATCCTCCATATTATCCTTTAATTAAAATATATAATTAAGCAAAGAAGTTTTTTAAAAAATAAGTAGCATTTTTTTTAAGTTAAGCATTTCAGTATAAGCTTTGTAGAGGATATTTATTCAGATTACACCCTCACATTATATACCTTCTACAAGGTATACACCTTACACACTGTCCTGCTAGGTAACCGAAGCCAAGTCCCATTGATCACGTGTGTGGCACGCTGGGCAGGAGCCTGACCTCTAGCTCGATCCCGGCAACAAGCATCGCCGATCTACGCCAAGACATACAGTGTGTGTGAGATGCCATACCCCAGAGGGATATCAGCTTTTCTACTAGAGAGTATATGACACACTAGCTACTTATTTCAGTTTTGTAAATCCCGCTCCATGTTATGATTAATACCATCTACCATCCCCTTCTCCTGTGCCAACTTTGAGCTACGTGAATTCCTTTAAGATGTTCATCAATGCATTTCACCAAGTGTATGAGGAAAGAAAGAAAAAGCTGTCACATGAACTCCAAAGTATTAAAGAAGTAATTCTACAATGTGAAAAATTCTTAACTATTAATATTGACATTTTTTGTTAACTCATATGTTATTGCTTTATGATGTATAGGATGTAATTAAATATTTACCAACCTCTAATTTAATTATTAAAATATATTTTATATGCATCAACTCCAGAATATTACTGATTTTCTGTACAGTAAAGGATATCTTTTCATCTCGCTTCACATTCTATACACAAGTACCTGATATTATGGTATCAATAAGTGAATCTAAGCCCAATTTACTACTACTTAACATTATCTTGCGAAAGAAATAGTTTAACGCTGTATAAATCCTTTACTATACATACTTAAGTTTAACTGACAACAAACTTCCGCTCAGTTTGAAGCACATCGATTCCGCACAGTGAAGTACATCGATTTCCATGAAACTTGACAGTTAGAAACTACACAAAAATAATTTTAAAAATATGTTTTATCATATCTTTGGAAAACGATTTGGGGAAAAGAACCCGCCCTCCCCAAACTCCCGAGATAAACTCGATCACACAGTCCAAAACCTGACCTAGCATCCCCCCCCCCCCCGACAGCCGGTAATCTGTTTCAGCTCTGCCTTGTTCATTCCATCTGTGCAATTTTTTAAAACACTAGTTCATTAGCGTTGTAATTATTTGGACGTTATATTTGCAATAGGTGTAATATAGAGTGGTCGGTCCAGAACAGATACATTTTAAGACATTATTAGAAAATCGCCCCGTTCTTGGCTATTTCAAAAGAAGAATTCATTTTATATTAGTTTCGCATCAAATTCGTTTCAATTCTATAATTTATCAACATACTATTACATGTGTTTCTTTTCTTCACGTTTGCAATGTGGAACATGTAAGGTTTACTATGCCTATAATTTTGCTTTTAAACATTTTTAACTTTTCATTTTCGTACAGTTTGGATTTAAAGTCTTGGCTCTTTCTAATAGAAATTAAGCAGAAAACTTATCATCTATTCATTTTCTTTATATGTTCAATTTGCATTAATAGTCTGGAATGGAAGGTATGACATACGGTATCTACTGGGTTTGTTACGATCACTGATTCCGCCAGACCCCGACCCTCAAATCCTAGAGACTACCCCCAACTTTAACATTTTTGCGGACAAAAGTTGTTAGAAACTATGCAAAATTCTACCCCCACCGTCGCAATTTTGATTTTACACCCGTCAATCTGAGAATCCTGGCAGAATCCGTGATTACAAAGTATTCCAAACAAGTATGTTTAATAAGCCTCACCGAATTTGCAACGAACCCCGTGCATAAAAAGCATGCGTGTTATACTTTTGACACTATTCTAGATGCGTCTCAAAACGCTGGAGTTTCACTTGAAATCATGAGTATTTAATGTAACCACCAAGTTTGGTCTGCATTATGAATGTGACTTAATGAATTTTTAAGCACCCTTTATATATTCGAATAGTCCTGAAAAAATATAAAATCCAAAAGTCACTTCTACCTTGCTATTAGATTTGTGGGAACTGAACTTTATAGTGTGGGAACTGAACTTGATGTGTTTACATTGTATGTGTTTAAATTTCTCCCTCCATCAACTTATGAATATTGATTCGTCTCCTTTTATTATTTCATTTTATCGATACTAATACATGTCTATTTTGAAAAAAGAAATCGTTCTCATGATGATTTCTGATCAAATTCTGATGTTTGTATGGGCGAGATGGCTTAATATTCCCATATTGGTTGAACTGTCATTTTAATTTGCAACAAGCTGTCATAATACCACGTGTGTTTCTAAAATAATAAGTAAATAGTTCCAGTGTTTAATGAGTGGATTAATAGCTTTGATAACGTTATTTGTGTCTACGTTGATGAAGCTACAACAAAATCATTGTGAAATTCATCAGTGCTAAAGCAAGTGGTAGGTGACAAATATTTAGCAGCAATCTTTGAAGTGTCTTCAGTTCGACTCTCATCAGCACCAGTTCAAAATGCTCCCTTGGTTCATGAGAATTACATTTATTAATTTATATATGTTACCGGCAGAGTGTTAAATCCGGCATTCTATAGAATGCCTAGGTAATGTATAGAATGCCTAAAATCGAACGTCAAAGTATGAAATGATTGATATTTTATACATTGCCTAGGCATTGTGTACTTTGCCGGATTGTCTGCCGGCAAAGTATATAATACGCCTAATCCCGCCATTTTTTCCACCACCACTGTTTGCGATGGCATTCTGGTCTTTGTTTAATGGTTGCGAAGCACGTGAGTGCCGTACACGTCAATAATTATCGCAAGACAGCGTATTGTTGTACGACGTTCAACTATCACGCCACGGATATCGCCATAATAGTTCTCCAGTGTATAGCATCCGGCTGAGGTTCCACAGGCGCTCTCCCGTCATCCTTTCCCGTTCCCTGACCGGCATGTAAGGGTTAAAGTGATAGCGCTACAGTGAAAGATCGAGTTTTTCTACCTCATTTTTTGGGAGCGCTGTTATATCATCATAATGAAACTTTTTCGTGCTATTAACGTTTGCAATTTGGATTTTTTTAAATACGTAATCCACATACACGATTTATCATTATAAGATCCGAATAGAAAGTGGTATATGATTGTGATAATTCTTAGGAAAAATTAGTGCACATGAATTTAAATTACCTACACCATTAAAGTAGGTTAATTGTTATTTAAATTATTCAATACTGTTAGAAAACAACAAAGTATATAATACGAGATCTTCACACAGTAAAACAATGTATAATAGTTAGCTTGGTTAAATAATGCTGAAAAACAAAATTAAACGTACTAAAAGTTATACATTCGATCAATCAGTATTCAAAAGTGGAGACATGACCACATTTTCTGGAAGATTTTTTAGAAACAAAGTTCGTTAGAATTATACAGTACGGTTTGGTCATAAAGGGAATGATTCAAGAAAATACGTATGCCTTTGTACTTACAAGTTTTAGCATAATATGGAGCAATACTATTGAGTATCAAACACCTTTCACAGGAACTCACCTAGGAAGAAAAAACACAATATAAATATATGATCATGAACAATATTGTACGTAGATATTGAAATTATCACCCGCCGAGACCGAGACTATAACTTGTATCTCTGTCAGTTTCCGATCGGGTATGCTATTGCATCTCATAGCCGACTTGAAAATGTGAGATTTGGGTTTGAATTCCAGTCATTACGGATGTAAAATTTTCTGTGTTAATTTCAATAATTCACAAAAGGTTTCTTGTGAAAAAATGAACTTCATATCTGCACGTTGATATCTAGTTGGATATAACACTAAAGCGTAAATTACAGCGGGGACACAGTTATTAATTAAAACGTTTGCTGAAATATTCGCTCTTATAAGTAAATGAAGTTCAGAGAGTTAAATGAAGCATTACTAGAACGAAAGCCATGAAAGGCAAATCTTCAATTTTATTTTTTACCAGTATGTCGACCCTTTCTAATACGATTAGTTACAATTTAAACAAAATTTAAAAATCAAAGTACACTAGCTTTAGTTAAGTAAATGCACGTTATGTGATACTAGGACAACAATTAAATAATTGTACAGTATGAAACTAGAAAAATAGTAATATTTCCCTTTCCATGGTAGTACATTCCGCGGTATTTAAGTCAGCGCAATTATACATTACACATAAGATTCTTCATTTTAAGAATATCTGGCTTTGTATTTGTGTGACATGTAAAAAATGCGTAATTTTTAGTCAGTTTTACTCAATCGCCAAAAGCCTATCCTAACTGGCTATGATCTTTAGACTTTTAATGATGTCTCAAGATTTTCCTTACTTTGTAGGTGAATTCTCCAATGCAAAAATGTTATAATGGAGGATGGAACAGTGGAAGTAATCTGCTCTTTTGGCAACGTAAACCCATCGATATACACTAGTTTCCAAGAGAAAGGAAAAAGAAAATTCAAAAACTACTACTGGGTTCCATTTAATCTACACACAGAGAGAACACCTGCCAACAATCTCAGGAGAGTTTGAAGAAGAGAATCTAAAGCAGATAGAATGAACAGATCAATGAAGAAGGATTGAGAGAAATGCATGTTTCAATATTACCAACTTCTTGATCGCTAAGTGGTGCGTTCTAACGTGTGATATGATTATTACTTGCTGAATGCGTTATGACTTTAATGTTCCGTTGAATTAATTTGTGATATGTTATTGATAAAAGCTAGTCTGAAATCGATAAAAGCGAAAGCAATAAATTGATGAAGACGCAAATTCGTTTCCACCATCTCAAAAGCACTCAATGCCATGTTTCATATTATTTGTGGAGCTAGCAAAATTATAAAAATATAGCTAAAATAACGATAGGTACTACGCTTTTGAAAGGGTATAATTACTTGAAGTCGAAGTAAAATTGCTTTAAATTGACTGGTTCTGTCACCTACTCTATAGTGGTTGAGGTATCAGCGTTGCTTAAGACGCATTTTCGAGTACTATTTCTGCCTACCCTAATATAATTTTTTCTAGTGTAATTAGGTAAATGTACTGATGATAACTACCTAACTCTTTGGCTTAACGATCTCACAAGTTTATAGCCGCAGTAACAAATGGTATCCATATGATTCTATCCTGACCAAGAGCAAGCCAGTTTTCATCATGAACACCTACATCTCGAAGATCCCTTCTAATATTGTCATTCCAAGGACGTTGCGGTCTCCCCAACCACGATGAAATGTAATCTTCGTTTTCCCCCATCCGAGCTACGTGGCCTGCCCATCTTAGCGTCACGATTTTATTATTCTTATATTGCCGGTGAATCATTTACAGTGTATCTCGAGTTCTTCACTATGCAGTCTCATTCTTTGTCATTTCATCCCATTTAGACCCATATCTCTTTCCCAAAACCTTATTTTCAAACAAAAGAAATTAACTGATAGAAGGTAGGATCTAGACTTTTCCAAGCCCTTTTCCTAGGGAAGTTCTTATGAACGTCACGTCCAAGACATTTTGATAAACTTCGTTCATGGCTGCCCTTTCGTTCCGTCAAATGAAAATTTGAAATATTGGAATTATACTGGAATTTAATTTTGGTACTGGAAATGCTGGAAATATACTGGAATTTTGATCCACATACTGGAAAAATTATGAAATATACAAATATCGTTCTATATAATCTACCCTGGATTGCTGAACTCCAAAAGTGCAGGGTAATAACAATCTTGCATTATACCAAGAATATAATAATAAAAAATTAGTTATACAAGTTATAATATAACTTAATAATACATTTAGATAATACAAATAATGCTCTTGGCCCATTGTATCAGATCTCCGAGCAGGGTGTCTACGGTCTGGTGTTGTCTGTCAAACGATCATGAAAGTAGTGAAATTGAGTTTCAGGTCATGAAAAAAGTGATTTTATTGAACAACAATACTTATGTAATACAGTACAGTTACTGAACTAATAAATTGTGATTTTCCCCAATGACCCGGCGTTGAGACGTGACGCCCTCGCATCCTCTTTTAGGAAGTGAAATAAGACTAACCAGTATCACGAAAGTGAAACGGCTCCCCTGAAACTTTTATTAGCATGTCATTGCACAGTTTATATTTCTAAAACTTAATCCTTTTTGAATGGCATTCAGTAGTTTGCGCTTCTGTAAACATTTTCATTTTAGTTTATTAATTGGTCAGTCTGTAAAGTAAATAAACGCAGTCGAAATGTTATCTGAAAATAGTGTAGTATTATTGTGGATGAAGAATAGTTTCCTGAGAACGAGTGTCTTGTAAACTACGCCAAAAGAGCGTTCAAATACGTCATTTGTGCATTTTCCTTAACATTTTGCAAGATTAGGATTTCCTTTCAAGTAAAAGACGCAAATGGATCACTATACCTTGCTTTATGTTTCGTTATATTTCATTGCGCTGTTTCTTACTGGAACACAGATTTCCTTCTGCAACTGTCACCATGTCAGCGATATGTTCAATTTCTCTTCAAATTCAACTAACTTACAACACCTCTCTATCCATATCCACTATTACATCGACAGACATATACAACGAAAATTACACACCACACTATGCGCAGATCGTATAAGTAAAATAATTAAAATAGATATAACCTATTCTGCTCGAAACAGTTTTATATTTGTTTTTGCACAAAATGCAAATTTCTTTCATCCTGTAAGCTGACGATTATATCTTTCTCTTCACAAAATATTGTAGTTTAATGTGTAATACACCTCTAATTATGCAATGATAGCGAGAACTGCATTTACGCTCTTCATATCTAGAGTAAAAGCATATTTCCTCTACAGTTGATCGGTTGTTTACACTAAGTACACACACTACACATCTATTATTTACCACGACATACCACTACCTACACAACACTTCCAGCATTATCTACGCAAGTTTGTCCTTGCTTTGCGTGCTACCAGCTGTCGTACCGACATATTACTTGCAATAAAATTTGGGGGCTGATGTAGGCAACTCTAGAAATTGTCAATTTTTATTATTTTTAATTATTACTGTCATCGAGATCCGCTGACTTTTGATGTTTCAGGTGAGGGAAGACAGGACGTACAAATTTTACAGTTACATAAATGAGGTTTATGTGCGAATAAAATTCTATGTGCCATGTTAAAAGAGAGTTTCTTTTGTCCGCGCGTACACCTCAAATGGCTTACTCTCTCAGAGTACTTTGCATATCCATATCGCCGTTATTACACTGCTACGATGTTTACCTTGACAACTACTACAATGGAACGTTGCGTTCTGTTATACAAATGTTATCCATGATCAGCAATCGTGGAATGTTCCATTACTGCAAATTACAGGTGTTTTAGGACCATTGTCGGTAGTTAGTATAGATTTAACTCTGGTAAGTAATTATTGAGAAATTCGACCTCAAAATTAAAACAAGCCATTACAAGACGTGAAAACGGACACGACTTTGAGGGCTAATACAACCCCATGTAATCAGAATAAAAATTTCCAGCAAAGATGTAACCATTATATGTATCATACACAGTGCCGTAGCCAGGGAGTGGGCACATGAGCACGTGCCCACCTTACGGGATGAAAATTAGTTCTGGTAAGATATATGTAATCAATGGGATGTTTTAAAGGGTATTTGCTAATTGCAACATACAGTTTGACTAAGACATATTTACACGGCAAACGTATGTTGCAGAGTTATCTAAAGTATCATTATAAGTTAAGGATTACTACTGAAACTCCAAAGCAGATCAAATACGCTATTGAGCACAGCGGAGAATAAGAACAGACAGATACAACTTGAGCTCCCTTCGAATCGAAAGCGCAAAGTTTTATGTAGGATATTGTATGTATGTGCGTCAAAAATGCTAATGACTCTCGACAGCAGGTGATCAATGTGTCTACAGCACGTGCGTCCAGTGCAAAGCTGTTCCCCCATAGCCGTTTAGATGCTAAGGTTTCGAATATACAGAATAGAAGCTGAGAAAGTACAATAATAAAAGCATGGAACAACAATAACTATAGATAATTTTCGGCTTGTGGAGGAAGCTGCAATATTTCGTTAACGTGACGATAGAGTAAAAACATATCACTGTATACAAATAGACAAACATTCAAAAATGAGCAAAAGACTTGCTCAAAGTACCTTGGATATTTTCTTTACAATTCCGAGATAATCCGTTATGGAGTTTCCGATAATTGTACCAGTAATTTGTACATAAATAAAACTCAAGTATTATCAGTAGAATCGATTCGAGAATATGAGCATAGTGAGGCGGGTCCTTCGGACACGAGTAACTGTCTTTTGATCGATAATCCTCTATCCGATCTTGACATTGAACTATACCTAAATTCAAATAGTGAAATCAGTGACAGTTTGAAATTTAATTTGTTATCGAGGTATTGGGAATGAAAAAATATCCAAATGAAACTGTAGAAGATCATTTTCCATATTTTCATAATCTTGTCAGCGAACACAAACCACTGCTTGACAAACATCAGGTGAAATGTCTTAAACTGAGTTACCTTGTGCGAAGGTAGCATTGTAGAAGGAGATGCAGTCTTCAATTGCTCCATCCATAGACCTTTGTAGCGATAATTTGCAAGAAATGGTATTGATTAGAGCGAATTTCAAATGTGGCAAAACAAGTGGAAAAACTTTCTCTAATGGAGTGTCCTTGTACTGCTGTTTACAGTCTAGTACAAAGCTCAAAGGAATTGTGTCCTAATGTCTACACTACTGAAAATTCTCATAATATTACTCATCAGAACTCGCGCGCCTGAGCGTTGTTTTTCAATTTTGAGGCACATCACTTCAAATGCTATACTCACTCTTCAATAACAGCGGAGAAATTGAATGGTTTGACACATAGCCATGTTAATGTAAATGTTGAGGAGATATTCTGAATCGAATATATAAAGACAGGCGACGTCTGTAAATTTCACCGTAAAGGAGGTCACTACTAACTACTAAAGTTTTCCTTTGATCGCAAAATGTTTCCCTTCAGTATTCTGCAAGGCAGTATTCCTGATTCGCAACTATCCATCCGTTGATAGAATTGTTATATAAATGTACCTTCGTTAAGGTACATTTTGGGGTTCTCGTATTAAGAGTGGTTTACTTATACCTTCGTCGATACTTACGGAGTGCGCATACGTAAAAAGACTAATTAGTAGACATAAAGGATAATAAAAAATATCCTTTCTCCAAAAATTAACTTTACAAATGCCTAGACCTACTTCAACATGTATTTCGCATGATTTTTGGTGACTTCCAGTTTATCCTTCCGCTCTCAAATCATTCCAAAGAAGAATTATGTTAGATTTTCTGTTTGTTGGGGGTGTAAAGCCAAAGTTAGGGATGATGGTATAAGTCCGTTTTTGTGAAAGTTCTACCGATTTTTAACTGTAGAGGTTTTATTAGTTTCTATCGATTTTTAACAGTAAAACTTTTAAAGTTCGGGTATGCTCGACGACTTGGAGTGGTGACACCCCCATTGGGGGATGTGGGTCTAATTACTACGACTTTGCTTTTATTCGTTCTGCTAAGCCTATCATAGAATAAGAGCTGAAAAGTTCATCTGTGCCCCTCCCTTTCGAAAATCCTGGCTACAGGCCTGTCCATACATTATATCAAGAACCCCTTTGTGGTTGAACACCTGCTTAACCAAGGAAAAATATATCTTACTTCCCACTTCAAAGAGTAACGCATTGATGATATAATCAGTTATTTTATCAATAGCCCATTTTTTGTAAAGGCTATCTTTTCATGACACTTTTATTTTCAACTACAGTACTCGTGAATTCTGGGAAACACAAGCAAGTGAAATCTGCATTTATTCCATCAAAAACAATTTTGCTATGGTTTCGTTGCGGTTGAAGCACTATTTTGAAGGCATATTGTTCTCTACTTATTTCTAACCCACTAAATTGATTGCGAGTTAAACTGTATTCTCATATAAAAGCTACAAGGATTTTCTTCTGAATACGTGTTATCAAGTCATTTAAACGTTTAACAATTTAAAATTTATGTGGTGTTTTTTCTTCTTTTTTTTTCGGTCTTTACCTCTTCACAGGGCTTCATTTTCCTTTAAAAAAAAAACGTTTTATTTTTCTCATAGAAAGACCATGTGGTTACTGTTCAGGTTTTGCATTTCCATGCTTAAAGCTTGGCTTAAACAGGACCCATGCTTGAAGTAGAACGAAATGTGACCAGAGGACGTGACAAAGTGGAACTCCGGAGGTAATCCCCATGCTCTAGCTGGAAGCTGAGATTAAAACGACCAGAAACGGAAAAGGATTAGAAGAACAAATTCACTCAAACCACTGTAACGCACAAAATTTTGCAGATTTTAATGCCATGAACCTCTCTTTCTATCCCGTTTTAACATGAACAAAATAATATGTGTATATGTAAGTTGATATGTATTCAAACATCTACTCTGAAAGTCTTTGAACTCTCTCTCTCTCTCTCTCCTTCTCTCTCTCTCTCTCTCTCTCTCTCTCTCTCTATCTCTCTCTCTCTTTTCTGCTCTTAGTAAGGTTTCCGTGTACGTGTTGAAAGAGATGCCAAGAGAGACAAGTGTATTTGATGTTTTGAGAAGTGACTCCAACATTAGCAATCTGGAGGGTCAGCCGAGCGTACGTCACATTACAAAATAATATTGAATTGGGAGATAAAGTTGTGAACGTGAATTTAAAGAATAGTAATGGAAAAGGGGGCAATGAGAAAGTGTTCTGAGAATTTCTTACCGACATTTATTTAACTTTCTTGGATATAAACTAATACAATGCAAAATATAATGTAAATTGAAAGCAAAGTGTAGTATATAGTAATCTAACTAGCTTAAGGTCTTAACGAAACAGAAAAAAATATGTATTCTAATTCGTGAATGACATGCAAGTAGGAAAAGCGATCGGAGCGAGCGTTTTATCAATTATGGTAAAACACTCACGGTTCATATAAATTTTCAGCCATGTTTACTGCTAAAAAGAGGACTTGAAAGTAGTAGTATCATGATCGTAGATTGTTATGAAAGTAATAGAAAGTAATCTTTATATGCGAAACCAACGATTATGAATTCTCTGATATTCGATACATGTTCGTATACCAACGTGTGGCGAGTTTCATAAAAGAAGAGGTAAAAAAAAACTATTCCTTATTATCTGTAAAGGAAATTGTAGGTACATATGTAAATTAATTCTTATTCTAGCTATCTAGTATTCATTCATATTTGCTCCAATTAAGACTACGCTCGAGAGAAGTTTGCCATCATTTGAGCAATCTCATGTGGAACAATTCAGAGAAATTTGTGTGGATTTACTTGCAAGTTCTGAAAATGTGAATCGAAGTTTCTCGTGAATTGCCTACTCACATAATAAACAAAACTGTCAGTCATTACAAACGGCTGAACAGTAGTATAGTTACACAATGCTGGCAAGCAACATTTCCCCCCTTGTCCCGTGGCGTAGGTGGTATCTGAACCACTGGTAGGCTTTTTTGGACCTTAAGCTATGACATATATTAATTTCGTGAAAATGCGATAATATTTACTATGTAAAAAATCAGTTGAAAATTTACATATTTTTTCCGCCATTTCACGTGTTGTCCCGTGGTTTAGGTGGTATCTGAACCACTGCTAGGCTTTTTTGGACCTTTATGTATCACATATATAATTTTCGTGAAGAAGGGATAATATTTACGATGTGAAAAAATCAGTTTAAAATTTACATTTTTTTTTTTCGGGTACCGTCATTTTTCGCGTTGTTTATCTTTATTTTCGCATTGTTTAATGACAACCGATTTCTATGCATATGTAATTTTTATTTGGATTGAATTTTAATTAAGGGCGTAAACAAAAAATTACATTTTTTTTTCTAATGGTAGACTGTCGGTTTATATCGAAATTATTTTTAATTTAATTACTTCTGCTAATGTTCATTACCTTAATGCAATGTAGTTTTACGCCCCGCATTCAGCTTGCATACAGTCAAGGTATTAATATAATAACTTTGTCGTATACTTGACTTAATGTCAACTGACTGACCGAGCAGTCTAAGACGGAAGACCATCGGCCTGAAGGTCCCAGGTTCGAGTCTCGGCAGAGGTATTTTAACAGCTAAGGGGGAGAATCGTGATAGGGCGAAGTCCAAAGTTACTAGATGGGTCTATATAAAATAAAGTTTATTAAAGGTTTAAAGAAACTACCTCGACTCACTTGCAAGGCTTTGAATTTGAATGGTTCCCGGTTCGAACCCTGCTACCAGGCTACGGGTCTAGGTTTCTTTACCTTCAAACAAGCCCGTTTGTTGTTTCAACACAGTGACTGGCTTCTCTTATTCTCCTAACAGACTATAAAATGTCCCCAGAACAATTTAGAAAAGATTTTTTTAAAATTAACATTACATTCTTTAGACTAACACTAGAATATTCTGTATATATTACTACTACTACTATTACTACTACTTCTACTGCTATTACTACTACTACTATTACTACTACTTCTACTGCTATTACTACTAGTACTACTACTACTTCTACTGCTATTACTACTAGTACTACTACTACTTCTACTGCTATTACTACTAGTACTACTACTACTACTACTGCTATTACTACTAGTACTACTACTACTACTATTATTATTATTACTATTATTATTATTATTACTATTATTATTATTATTATTACTATTATTATTATTACTATTATTATTATTATTATTATTATTATTATTATTATAGTTGTTATATTCTATTACATAAGTTACAATTAGTACTAGGTTTTATGATACGTATTATAAAATATGTACTTCTCTAGTGAAGCTAAAACTCCTGCATTTTGGCAAATTCTGATCACATCAAGTTCCCTTTTCGTCTACCGTTTATTGTCCATATGTGAAAACGATACAATGAAGCTTCGCTCTTTCAATGTCACCCTCTTCCAGAGGAACAAACGGAAAACCATCTGCTCACACACATTCACAATCCACTCACTCAGTCGGTTCACGTAATTTTCAGCTGTTTTCACTTCTCTCATGCTTGGATGGAAGGATTATGTGGGTTGATGAAGGAAAAGGAGTGATGGTAAAGAATTAAAATAAGATGAAGGAGAAATAAACGGCACATGGGGGATGTGGAGATAGTACACCATATTTTCTTGGCCTTTGGTACAAACTAGGCCGGGGATCGACTACTTTTACCTTCCCAAAGTGTCCAGGAGTACCAAGTACATTCTGGTACTCAATTTGAGACCAGGCATCTTTTATTGACCATCGCTATGGCGATGTGAAGCATTTTAAAAAAATTCTCGCCAACTCGGTCGGGTGCCTGGCCGTGATTTGAACCTGGGTCACTCGATTTATAGTCAGACGCACTAGTGAAAGTACTACAGATGGTTACATTTAAATCTTCAAGTGTTAGTTAAAAAGACTTGTGTGATGAGATGGGACTGCTAATATAGACTTTTAGTGAATCATTATATTCAGCCATTTTTATTCGATGGTCGATGAAGGCGCTACTGGTCCACATATCTGCCACAATTGGAACGTATTAAATAGGCATCTGAGGCTTAAATTAGGATAAGAGAAGGGAAAAAGGATTCTGGATATTGAGTTTCAATCGGTGTAGGCCAGGGACTATGCTGAAGGTACCATCACGGCATATGACTGAGGATGGTCGACTGCTGGGATTGAATCGGCGACCTCCCGAATGCTCTACGACTCTCAAAATAGGAACCTCCTGAATAAGACGCTGAAAATAATATGATCTCCTATTATTTGGAATGTGATGTTCATAGATATGAGAATCCTCGACTCGAAACTTATTTCATTTAAGGGCTCACAAGGAACAATATGAAATATTGTGATATTCATAGATTGCGAACTGAATAAAGAAATAATACTTCCATTTGGACGTCGTCTTGGTCGTTTCTTTTCTTAATACTTTACGATTGAATTTATTTTAAGCCCTTTAGGTAACTATGGCTCAGGCCGTATGGATGATGATGGGATGAATTGGTGCAATGAAGAAAGTTGGAGGAACCCGGAGAAAACGGGAGAACCCCCGAGATATTGTTCAACAATGTCTATGCACACGCTGTTTATCCACCACAAAACCCACATGGCATGAGCAGGAATCGATCCGACGACCTCCCGAATACTAAGCCAACGCTCTACCGCTGAGCCACCACGGCCCCTTAATACTTTACGAGTATCATATACGAGTCTCTTTAATATTTTAATCTGCTCGTAATAGTTACTCTGTAGGTAGAATATTATAATATTACTTCCATTTGTCTGTTCGTCTAGCTATGTGACCGACTCATCTTTGCACTCGTGGTTATCTAAGTTAAAATAGTTGAATATTGTTATACATTATGATGTACTAAATAAGTTGAAGTAACTTTTGTTACGATATTAGAATTGTCTTCCTGGTTATTCCTAGCATGTATTGCTCGCTTTTCAATACTTTAATGTATTGGAAACAATGTATTTAAAGTTATCAGAATATTACATATTCTTCGTTGTTTATAATAAATTAGCAAGAATTGTTAAATAATTTAAAACTGTTAATAACTGCGCATGAAATGTCTGGGTTTCACAGCCGTACATTATTATAGATAAGAGACATAGCTTTCCTTCCTTGCAGTATATTGGTTGTATATGACTTTTGTTTTACTTTCAACTTTGATTCCGTTTTGATTTGTAGTTCTTGTGCACTTGAAGCAAACACGATTATATCATCAGCGAACCGTAGGTGAGGAAGATATTCGCCATTAATTTAAAATCCAACTTCATCCCAGTTTAAATTTTGAAACATTCTCTCCACGACAGCTACTCCTTTCCAACTTTAATTCATTACTTTCTTGTTATAGTTTAATAACAGATGTGGTTATTAGACGGGTTACGTGTAATGTTCGTGAAATCATTTACTAGTGCACAATATGTGGCGTACAAATGTTTAACTAGTGTTGCCAAGGAGATAGATTCGAAAACTTTTTCAAAATCTTTGAATCACACATAGTGGAAGTTCATATTCATTAGTCCTTTAAATAACTTCATTCAATGTTTGTATGTGGTCCATGGTGCTAAATCCTCGACGAAATCCGGCTTGTTCCCTTCCCTGGTTAAAATCTAAGTCTTGATTCAAAACAACTTTGCTGAACATTTTGTATATTCTAGAAAGTGTGCAAAAAGTAATTCCATGGTTTACTGAATCCAGCATTGAAGAGATGCATCGTCTTAAATATTTAGTTAATA
>JAGDQP010005906.1:63627-75325 GCA_022664845.1 Lepisma saccharinum | reverse complement strand
TAATAAGTCTATCTATTATGAGGTCTATGATTTTACTAAGGACGGAAATAGTCTTCAGTGAGAAGTCTCTACTTCCTCTCCTCGCGTAAAGTTAGAAAAAATAAGGTAAGATAAGGAGGTAATTTAGCAGTATTTTGTGGAAAACGTAATATTTTATTTGTTTCACAGTGCACTGATTTCGTCGCGGCAGATTTCAACAGCAACATAATTTTAAGTACACCATTTTATCTGTTGTGTCAAAATGTGGAACCGTGCAGCACACTAGAGTTTTTAGCAATCAGTTTACAAAATAAACTTCAAACCAGAGTAATTGTGCAAGTGAATGGAATATGTTAGAAATGTACTTGACTGGTTGGAAACACATCTATTGACTTCACTGAAAGTGAAGATGAACTGAAGATCAACACTCTAAAACTTTCACTCGCGTGTTATACGGTGAATGCAATCAATAAATATTCACTTAATTTCATTGTTAGCTCCGATTGTAGTTCTACCTAAGTACACTAAAAGGTAAAATGGAAGCAAGAAAACAGAAAAGCGTTCCTTAAAAAAAAGTGACGCATTTTCTTTCCTCCGTGTGCTCTCTCTTGTTCAACAAGCACAAATTTAAGCATTAATGACGCTCGTTGTGTGCAGACCAAGTTCCTAAATAAACAATGGCGGCTTCCTCAAAGAGCGACCTCTCACAATCTGCATTGCTAATATTCTTCTCCTTTCGAAGTTTGACTGCGGTTGCAGGATGCACTTAACTTTGCTATAGAGAGTTCTCCCCCCACCTCTTCCCGCCTTACACATTATACGCGCAGAAAAATTTGTGGTTCCGAGATAAAGAATTCATCACACGCAACCAGAGACTGAAACAGCTTGACAAAATACATCACATGAACACAGCTCTCGCTATCGTCGCAAACGTTCTTGTGGTAAATTTCTTTTTTCCTTTTTGTGAGAAACACGGCCCGCAGGCTACCTACTAACTTTTCTATGATAGCATTACCTGGATGACTTTCTTCTAGTTTCAAAACTAATGCCAGTTTGTAAACCACAGCACCACCATTTTTTTTTTCATTTCAAATTCAAGAGCGGTGACTAACAGAATATTGGCTTCTATATTTCATAAGGTAAAAATATATATAAACAGGGCTGCAAATGCAAAGAGTGGAAGGTATCCTCTAAATCTACAAATATACTTAAGGTTAATGAAAAGCAACGACCTCCAACAAAAGATGGCAACACTACCTCCGCATATGTCTAATGTATTTTTATCTTTGCACGAAATTTCCTTGCTGCTCCTACAAATTCAAGCGTAGAGAGTTCTAACCTTCAGGGGAGAAAGTTCATAACCAATTCAAGAGTTCAATCAATGCCGATTTTTAATTTTCTTTTTTGTTCATTGATGAGAGAGCTTCATTGTTATAGTTTATGATATTCGCAACAACAATGGAGCAATTTCAACAATGAAGAAAAACTAAAATAAAAATCTGTACTGATCGAACTTTTGAATTGGTTATGAAATTTCTTTCCTGAAAGTTGTAACGTTTCTCACATTTCGGCTTAAAGTTCATTTGTTACAAGTTGTATTTCGTTATTAAACACCGCCCCTGAATTTATACTCTACTCTTTTAAATAATTTCTTTTAAATAACTTCTTTTCAATTATACTGTGCGCACCGTGATATTGTAAATTCTATAAACCATGTTGTGCGTACAGTTGAACGATAAAATTCTAAAGTAGCAGAACGCTATGGATTAATATGTGTGGTATATGAATTGTGCAAAGGAGTGACTTCGGTTTGTGACGTCACTACCAGAGGATTTCCGAGCACCCGAACAAATTGTATATAAGGCGTTACAGCAATGGAGGAATTAAAATAGAAGGAGACGCCCAAACTGCCAAATTTTGAAGCTAAAAATGGCCGTCCGTCAATCATCCAGTGCGGCCATCCGCCATCTTGCATTTGGAGGAAACCACGAAATCCCTATTATATTGTTTTATGCACCATACAGATAATATTTAGATGAAATTCTAAATCTTATGTCATTATACTTACATTTGTTTATTCGGGAACGTTCAAATTAACTTCAGGCCCACTAACTAGGTACACTCCCGAGATGCTAATCTGGCACAAGAGCAATTTTGTGCGGGATCGATATCCCACCAACCAAAAAGACATCATACAAATTTTTACGCCCCGCACTCAAAAGTTGATGATGAAAATAGTAAGAAGGTTGCAAATCATCGCCATCTGCAACGTCAGAGTGACAGGCTCCGACGCCATCCACTGTAAATACAACGACCAAACCAGTGTTTTCCAGGTCCAAGCTTGGTGCAGCGGTAAGACGTTGGATTACTAAGTAAAAACACGAGTTCGAACCCCGGCGAGAGCAAGATTTTTCATTTTTCTTTCAAAATATGTTTGTATATGTTGATATTTATTATTAATAATTGCTTTGACACCCAAAAAGAGACTACAGAAAGCTATGATACATATAAATAAACCAGCTCTGACCCGCGAGGTGTGCAAGGTGGTACGGTGCGTCCGAAGGGAGATGGTCGGCATGAGCTTCAGGGAGACGCAGCCTCCGGTTATGCATACGCAATGTAGCACTTTTGCGTGTGCCCACCGCTAACCGGGGCCTTCCCCGCCCCCCGAGTTACATTTTAAGTTACCATAGGTTTAGCGGAGGTTAGGTAAGGTCAGGTTAGCACAAACAGGTCGAAAAGTATTTTGAAAGAAAGAAACAAAAGTATAAAGGTACATAACCGAACCTGACCTTACCTAACCTACCCTAACCCATGTTCACTAATTATATATAATCTACAACAAATGGAAGAAAGCAATTATTAATTCTAAAAATTGAACTTAGAAAAAATATACTTTTTAAGACAGGAAGAAGAAAAAAACTGCACTTATAAAAACAACCTTGAAAATGCAAGAAAGGAATCATTAATAATAAATTAAAACTTTTAAGAATATATTTTTTAAGAAAAAGGGAAGAAAATTCTCGCCCGCCCGCCAGGGATCGAACCCGGGTTTTTATTTCGTGAGTCAGCGTTCTACCAATGCACCACGCTAGGCAGCTGGCAATTGGTACTCTCGGTGCTGTATTTAAATCCTCAAACGTTTACATCACCCACTTCTGCCAAAAGCACTTTGAACTCAGAATTTCTAATATTTTTTTTATCTTTACTAGTTGAGATTGGCGAATAAGCGCACCGCCAGCAAGTGAGATTTACTTTCTTGAAGGATAGTTCTGAAATCTAGAATATATATAAATAAACCGCTGAGGGTAGCGAGTTTAATGGTTGATTTACAACACATGTGTTATGATCCATGTAGCTAAGAGGTTACGTGTCAGACTCTCATTCGTAAGTTCTCTGGATCGATTATACGAGCTGCTTTCCAAATATTTTCTTCTAGGAATTAAGCGCTGTAAATGATGTTCGCGATTGCTGCTGAAAGAGATTTATCCCACACAGGGAGAAAAGCACAAGACAGACAGACAGACAGAGAGAGAGAGAGAGAGAGCGAGAGGGAGAGAGAGAAAAAGAGCGACGGAGACTGTGTATTCATAAGCGTTAATCTTTTATTTATTTCCATGTCTTGCGCCATTTTTCTTTCCCTCTTTCCTTGTTTTCTCCTCTCTTTTTTCGCTTTTCCCCGTCTTCTTCCATGCTCTCTCTCTCTGTCTGTCTCTCTCTCTGTGTGTGTTTGAACAAGACAAGAATGGGATTTCTGTCTAACTCTCCCGTGGTTCTCTAAATGATGCTGATGGACTAAAGATTTCTGTTATGATCTATGTAGCTAAGTGGTAAGAAGTGTCAGACTCTCATTTGTAAGGTCTCTGGATCGATTCCACGAGCGACAGTCATCTAGGAAGTAAGCGCAGTAAATTCTGTTTGTGATAGGTACTGACAGATATTTATCCTGCACAAGGTAAAAACCACAAGACAGAGCTAAAGCGGGACAGGGAGAGAGAGACGCAGACTATGTGTTTATAACCGTTCAAATGTAATTTATTTCCATGTCTTGCGCCATTTTTTCTTCTCCTTTTTCCTTGTTTTCGCTTCTCTGTTCTTTCGCTCTTTCCGTCTTTTCCCATGCTTTCTGTCTGTCTGTCTGTCTGTCTGTCTGTCTGTCTCTTTCTCTCTGTGTGTGTGTGTGTGTGCATTTTGAACAAGACAAGGTGGGGATTTCAGTCTCTCTTGTGGTTCTCTACATGATGCTGAACAAGTCAATTTTTTCTTGCTCCAAATGGAGGGCTATCCTGGCATTCTGTTTTGGCGCATATTTGTACTGTCATGTTGGTTGTCTAACTATTAGGTGTACAGTGCAACAATTCTCATGGAGAAAAAAGCTACTATTTCTTATAATTTCAACCTCCATTTACTTTTGTAAGTAACTGTACCTATTGATTACCTTCTCAGTACATTAGTTTGAATTAAATTTATCTATAGGCGCCTAAGGTTCAGATCGGGATAGGGTGGAGAAAGGAGTCGGTCATGCTTAAGTTGAAGGCATTCGCCTGATGTGACTAAGGAAAAACCCTGAAAAGACCTCAATCATTATGATTGGTAGCTGGTACCGACTCAGAACCTCTCGTCTGCGGAGCCAACGCTATACTAACTGAGCTTCTGTATGGCATTACTTTAACATAGGTATGTTTCTCACATATTTCCTATTTTAATAATATATTATTCAATATAAAAGCGTCTGAATATCTTCACAATGTAACGATGAAATATCTTCCTTCGTCCTATACCTATTAATTTTGAAATTTTATAGTTCTCTCCTCTGCCTGGAGTTTCGTAGTTTTGTGTTTCGCGCAGAAAGCAAAAGGTATGCGAGAAAGTTTTCATGATTAATGGCAAAAATATGTGTTAGTTTCCCCTTCCCTGGCCAATCGTACTTCGTAACAACAACAGCAACAGCAAGAACACCTCCAAAACCAAAGCCATAAAACATAGGAGATCACTGGGGAGCAGTTTTCTTTTTACTCTACGCCACACATATAACACAAGCCATGGCACTTGGTCCAATGGGGATTCAACGACCGCTCTCTGCCACTCCTATTAAAGGGAAAGACTACTAGAAGAGATTTCTGAATAACACAAAACGATAACTCTGACAAAATAGTGGACAAGAACATACGCAATCTACTCCTGTACTTCTAATTCTAAGAGAATGAACCTCGTAATCACGCCCACCAACACACGGAAGGGGGAGCATTGCTATGGATACGTTTAGACGTTTAGCTATACGTCATGTAAGCTGTTGCCAAATTTAACTTCTTTTGCGTGCTGCGTACATGCCATTCATAAGTTGACAGTATTTTGAGCGTAATGAACTCGAAACAGCCGTGGGGCAACTCCAAAAAATCAGCCCACTACTACTTACAAACACAAAGAAAGGGTTAGAGGGAGGAAATCTGGCAACATCGCAACATTGAAGACCTAGATTCTGACCATTCAGCTCACTAAGCACAACCCAAACTCTATAAAAGCTGTCTATACACAACAGTGGTGATCATGTAATTGTAGGATTGGAAAAACTTGTTCACGTGGTTTAAGTGGTAAAAGACGTTGTTTAACAGAGATGGGGCAGATTTAAACTCAGTATTCCCACATGGCACTAAATATTCCAGAAATATTGCGTTTACATCATCAACATGCGTAGAATACTGGACATTATGTAAGACAATCCTTATCATATGCTTATGAGAATATTTAAACATTATTTTAGATTGGAATTTACAGAATATCCCTAGAATATTCTGAGAATATATCGAAAGGATAAACAACCCTACATATAATCGGTCTATATCTTGAGTAAGGACAACTGAGCTGAGAGAGCAAAGGTTTTACACGTTCACTTTGGAATAAAACTTCCCCGAGTATTCTGGGCTAATGATAACCAATTTCTACACAAGTTGTTGGTATGAAATGGAGGCACCAGATGAAACTTTCAGCACTTGTACACTGGCATGTATAGAGCACAAAATCATTTTTATTAAATTTTTGACTCAGGGAGATTTTAGGTTTAGGCGAAAATTTATTTTCAAAAAAGGAGGAAAGACAAAATTTTATGTATAATATTTTCTAAAAAAATGTTAGAAAACTACTATTTTAGATAAATAAATACTTTTGCAAAAGACATTGCTTTTATTTGAAGAAAAGAGCAATAATACGCTAATTAATAATCTGAACCAGAGCAATTACTGCATATTTCTGTAACAACTGCAACGCAGGATGGCAAGTACAACAGTTTCTGGTGCAAATACTCCGGCGATCAAATTTATGCATAGCTTTCCTTCGCTGGCCTTTCTCCATTTATACTATTCAGCCTCTGGTATACTTAAGAGTATTTTGCAAGTCTTCGTATCTAAATCCCTATCTGGAAATTTGCGCGTGTCAATGTATCCTTGCATGATGATAGATAGCAGCAATCGACTTCACCCGCCTTTGGATGTAAATAATTTCATCGCAGCTCATTGGCACTTCCAATTTATATTTTCTTGGAATACATGTCACACGTAAATTTCCAAGTGTCTTGAATAACTCATCTGGAACAGTTCACTCGATTCCTATGCTTCTAAATGTTGTGACATTATTTTTTGCTGTTCCACCTTTTAATCTTTCTTTGTCCTGCAAATGCATTTACACTGTCACAGCCTGACCTGAATGGAATCTTATTACAGCTGATGCCACTTCTTAATACATTTCTGAGACACTTTGGCCAATATAAAGTACTTTCAGTTACTTTCTAACGCCTATCGCAATGCATTTACTTGCTTTAACCTGTTTGTACAGTACAACGGAAATCCAAACTTTTTATTAGTAGTGATTTCTAAGGTCCAGATTATCGGATATTAATGCCCTTTTCCTCAAATAAAAGTATATATTAAATGAAGCATCCGTTGAATTTAATTTTAAGACCTTTAAGCAACTTTGGGTCAAACAGGATGGATGATGAGATGAATTGGTGGAATAAACAGAGAAAACTGGAGAAACCCGAGAAAAGACCGAGAAAAGCCACGCATACGGTGTTAATCCACCACAAAGTCCGTATAGCAGGAGCAGGGGTAGAACCGACCACTCCTAGCATCAGAGGTGAGCGCTAAACCATTAACCTACCGCGGCTCAGCAGCATTTTGAAAGCAAAAAAATATCGTTTCCTAATAAATATCGTTTCCTAATAAGACCTTAAATAAGAAAATAATAAACATTTTTTGTTACTTTTTAATTTCACTTAATAAACCAAAACTAAATATACTTCAGTAAATATTAAATAAAAAAAATAGGTTAAAATGCACATTTTTAAATTTAACAAAAAATCTTTTATATTTATGAAAATATTGCTCTTAATAAAAATTGAAGGCAAAGAAATGAACTTTCATTAAAAAAAAGGAACCATCGAAATCTCGTAACATTAGAATTGGCGATAGCCACCATTTTAAATAGCCGTTATTTTGAATAACTACCGTTTTGTGATGTCTATCACCCATATTCGTGCTCTTCATAGACAAGTGTACAAGAGCTGAAAGTTTCACTTGTTCCCTACATTTTATACCAAAACATCTTCTACACGCATTAGTGCCTCCGTAATGTTACCTCGCATTGCAGAAATTTTCAAGCAATTGTCCATATCTCTGGTTGTACTTGTCAGATTTAATTGGTATTTTTTTTAAAGCCTAAAAGCTATATTTTGTGTAAGAACATAGGTTTATCTAAAACCAGTCGTTTCAAAGTTAAATATAAAATAAGAAAATATGTTAGGCTAAAATGAAACGTTTTTACATTTAACTGAAAAATTATTAGATTTACGAAAATATTGCTCATAAACAAAAATGTAGCTAATAAAAATATCTTTAATAAAAAGAAAAGAATGATCGAAATCGGATAACTCATAGCCGAGATATGTTGATTTTAATAAATAGCACCGGCCGCCATTTTGAATGGCCGCCATCTTGGATAGCTACCTTTTTGGAATATCTATCACGTATTTTTGTGCTCTATACGTGCCAGTGTACAAGTGCTGAAAGTTTCATCTGGTCCCCCCATTTTATACCGAATCATCGTTTTTTGGCTTCTGGCACAAGGACTATAGCGCTTTTTGCGGTTACAGTGAGACGAATTTGCTTCTAACATGTTATCATTATAATAATAGCGTTCAACCATCAAGACGTAAATAACGTTAGAATGTAAAGATTATTTCCTGTTTCCAGGATAACAAGACTGAATTATATTAAACACACATTTTCGAGCAGCACAGAGGAATGAATAATCCAATTTAAGCTAAGCTTAGCATGCTGGTGTAAGGAAATATTCTTAAGGCAATTCCATTTCAAATTGTAATTATTGGTGATACAAGGATTATATAGCCAAAAAAGTTTTGACATGTTTCTATATTATAATAATATTAATTGTTTCTTCTTTGTTCGTGCAAAGTGTATACAAAAGCCATTGTTGACTTAGTATCCTTGCAATATTTAAAAGTTACAATATTGTTCTATAGTATGAGATCTATAGTTCAAAAAACAAATTTTGCTGGTGTATCATAGCAAACAATTCGATGAGTCCTGGTATTTAAAGATTGGTGAAATATCCGATGCGATTTCCGAATCGTTAATAGAGCTATGTCCGATAATCTAAAATGATTTGTATGTGTGATAAGAACATACGCCTCTGAAGCATGAAGCTAGCAACTCCAAGATTCTGGGTTCGAATCCAGCCTAGGGCATGGATGTTTGCGAAATTTCGAAACACAAAAACTAGTGGAATTGTGACGAACCGAACTCATTAGTTACTACAATGGCCCAAACAAGCAAAGTTTACAAGTTTCAAGAGCACTATGGTTTATGCTAGCCCCGATACTGAGAAGTCCTGTACTTTTATCATGTCTAAACGTAGCTGTCACGGAAGCAAAAGTGAGTAGAAACTGAAGGTCCAAGAGACCTCCAGTTAAACCAAATTATTGGACCCACGTTGTAATTGGCTAAATACAAAAGCGGACCCATGCAAAGGGACCTACGCAATATGGTAAATTAAATGTTACAAGAAAAAAACTTGTTCTTGAACGTAAATTATGCTATAACACACAAAAATACGTACATAGCGAATAGTTGAGAGAACATTACTTACTTACCTACTCTATGACTTAAAGAACTCTCAAGTTCAACGCCGTAGTAACAAACGTTTGCCATCGGGATCTATTCTGGGCAAGATCAAGCCAGCTTTCATCACAAACACCTACTTCTCGAAGATACCTTCTAATATTGTCCTCCCAACGTCGTTTCGGTCTTCCCAACAATCTCTTTCCCTCTGGCTTTCCAACTAAGATAGAATACAATCTTCCTTTTTCTCCCATCTGAGCTACATGGCCTGCCCATCTTAGTCGTCGTGATTTCATTATTCTTACATCGGGTGAGCCGTACAGTCCGTGAAGTTCTTCATTATGCAGTCTCCTCCATTCTCCAGTCATCTCGTCCCGTTTCGGTCTGTATATTTTTCTCAGAACCTTATTTTCAAATACTCGTAATTTATGTAATGTCAACTTCCTTGAAATTAATCGTGAGGTTAGGAGTTTTTGGACTGACTAGAAACATGCGTTCCCCGATACTAAGCGACTTTTTATTTCTTCCATGACCTCATTTTTGCTTGTTATGTATGCTCCCAAGTATTTAATTTAGTTTACTTTCTCTATGACCTCATCCCTAATTCTTATGTTTTTATTTCCTTCATTTCCTGTGTTTCGGCTTGTTATAATGTATTTTTTTCATCTATGTTTACCTGTAGACCTATCTCATCGCACGCTTCTACTAAGACATCGTCGTTACTTTGTAGTGCCTCTACATCTTCCGCGTACAGGAACAGTTGATTCAAGCCATTCAACGTTAGTCCCTTTTTGTTCTCTTTTATTTTTAAAATCGCATATTCTAACGCAAAGTTAAACAATAGTGGTGACAAGGCATCGCCTTGTTTCAATCCGTTGTAAATCTTGAAACTATCTGATATTTATTACCTACTAGTATTTTGCTTATGGGGTCACTAAGACACATTTTCACAAGTTGAAGAAGTTTCTTCGAGATTCCAAATCTTATCGGGATACTGTATAACTTTTCCCTTTTATAAAATCATCAGCCTTCTTAAAATCAATGAATAGCTGATGAACATTTAATTTCTTCTCCAAGATTTGTCTTAAAGCAAAAATCTGGTCCAACGTAGAACTATTTCTTCTAAATCCACATTGGTGATCTCCAATTATTTCATCTACGTACACACTTAGGCGTGTTAACAGAATAATACTTAATACTTTGTAACTTGTTGGAAGTAACGAGATTCCGAGATAATTATTACAGTCCGATTTATCGCCTTTTTTTGTAAATCGGAACTATTATTGAGGTTTTACATTCGTTTGGGAGCTCCTCCTTTCTCCATATAGCATTTAACAATTTATGCAGTTCCTTGACTAGTGCCGCGCCTCTCGCTTTAATTAATTCGGCTGAAATATTGTATATTCCCGGTGATTTGAAATTTTTCAGTTTCTTTACCGACATTTCGACTTCGATCTCGTTAGGTTCGGGTATCGACGATTCTGCAGTTTGGAGTTCAAATTCCTCTGTTTGTTCTCCGTTGTTTATATTAAGAAGCTTGTCGAAATAACTTTCCACACATCGATAATTTTAGTCGGATACGCCTGCAGATCTCCGCGCTAATTTCTAATCATCCCTAACAGCAGCTGGTAACCTTTCTTAACGATTTTACCCCTTTGTATAGATCTCATATGTTATTTGTCTTGCCCTTTTCCTCTATCTCCTGAATCTTCTGCGTCATATATTCTCGCTTTTTGTTTCTGAACCCGCATGTGGCGTTGCGTTTCGCGTTACTGTAGTGATTGGTATTTGCTTCGCTTTTATTACTTAGCCATAGCTGCCTTCACTTGTTTTAATTTGCATGACGTTTAAGGCAGTCTTCATAAAACCAAGGTTTGTTTTTCTGGTGTTTCTTCTCACCCACACGTTCCTTCGCTGCGCCCTTCACTGTATCACGAATTGCCTTCCACACTTTACCTACATCAATTTCACTATTACTTTCATCTTTATTACTACTCGAGACGGCTAAGATTTCGAACCTATTTGAGATTTCGAGTTGGTAGTAAGCTTTTGCGTATCTATTATCTAAAGGTTTAACTTCAAATTTAAGTTCTTTTAATCCTTTGCTTGCTCTGCTCGCGATGCATAACTTTTTCCTCACTTTCGTGATCATTAACTGATGGTCGGTGTCATCTTCCGCTCCTCTGTAAGACCTAACATCCATTATATTGGTGAATATTATTCTATCTACTAATACGTGATCGATCTGGTTGAGCGTCTTGCTGTCCGGAAATACCCATGTGTATTTGTGTATACCTTTGTGCTGGAAGTATGTACTCTTTACTAGTAGGTTTTTCGAGATCGCGAAAGTTATGTCTTTCTCCATTGTTGTTGGGCTCTTCGTGAAGGCTGTATTTGCCTATAATAATTCTATATTTTTCCTCCCTCCCTACCTTAGCTTTGAAATCACTCAACACAATTTTCGTATTATATTTCGGTAATCGGTCAAAGAACCTTTCTAGCTCCTCGTAAACTGTATCTTTGTCGTTATCACTAGACACCTAGGTCGAACATTTATTAAAACCTTGTTGCACCATCGGGTACGTATC
>JAGDQP010005906.1:43306-63617 GCA_022664845.1 Lepisma saccharinum | reverse complement strand
TATCTTGACTTGACCTTCCCACCGAACTTCTTGCATCGCTAATATGTCTAACTCATACTTCTCGGTCTCCCCTACCGCCACCTGAAGAGCTCCTGTTTTGTATCACGATCATACGTTTCACGTTTCTATTCTAAGATCTTTCTTAATCCTGTTCTTGGAGGCCCCTGAAGCAGTCCCCGCCCGGAGATCCGAATGAAGGACTTGTTTACCTCCGGAATATTTTACGCCAGGAGAATCCACGAACCGTCTGTTACTATTTTTTGACATGATTTAGCGGTGTATAGTTGACAGCTCTACCACCTCGCAGTAAAGGCAGACGTTCAAGATGCCGTCCTCTGTCCATCTCTGAGCCTTGCCGATGCCATTAATCTTGAGCCTCAGAGTAGTAATGGTGATGCTGCTTCCCCTCACCATGATATTTTTGTTCGGGGTTATCTTCCTATAGCCTTTGTAGATCCCTCTACTAACTGCAAGGTAGCAGTACTGGTATTGGTCCGACCCGGAATATTTCCGGTACCCACCATATCTGGTCGGCATTTCCCCTATCCGCCACCTGTGGATGCACCTGGTGGGAGACCAGTAACTCTAACACCCGTTACAAATCGGTGAAACCAAACGTTCTAGAAGTTGTCAATATGAAGCGACAATGTCTAATGAGGAGACGATACAGAAGTCACACTTTCAATGACAAGATCTTAATGGCGTTACAGTTAGGTACCTTAATTCCGTGCAATTTATTGGCAGCAACATCATCCTATTGTCACTGCTATTCGTTCCGAGTAACCTGTTTATAATAGTTCACCATATTCTGGGATAGAGTATACTGGATTTCAGTATTAGCAGAAACAGAAACCTGTCGAATAGCATGGTCTGCCATTATTATTCGGTATCAAGGCAAATACAATTACATTGTCATTATTGCTGATGGCGTGTATCTTATAGAACTATGACCGAGAACATACAGAAATAAACTGTCGAAGGATATCAAGGCTTTTGTGAATGCTAATCGCCGTGGAACGTGAGAGAGAGTTAACAATAGACATCTGCGCAGGGAATTACACTATTTGTAAATAGATCAGAGTAGCTCGGAAGAGACTATTGTTAGCAATTACACACACAGAGACGCGAATCAGATTTCAGTACATGAAAAAGAGTGATAGAAAATGGTTCATATGATCGGATGAATTCCATTTCTGCCTCTACTTCTGTGAGACATTGAATATATCGTAATGTCCACTATGTTTTCCATCTATATTTCTTGCAAGTTGACATGCAATTGAAAGTGGATCTATAATGGTCTGCTAATGTTTGAAACTATCAAAGTTAGATCTTATTGTTGAAGTGTTCAGCTTATTTTCAACAAGGAAGCTAAGGAACCATCTCTTACTCTTTTGTAATTGAATTCCTATAAAATGGCATTTTGATATTTCTAGATGTAAACTGCCTGATACAATGTGTTTGAAATTTATGTCGTATTGAAGTAACAGCAATGATCGCTAAAGTCTGGTTGAAATGTGTATGGTTCTGGTTGAAACATGTATGGAGTCACTTCGAGCGGTTAGTAAAATATTAGGTGCCATTGTTCAGTGGTTGAAGAGAAATTGATGTTGCAATAGTCAGATTCTTCTCTGTGGAGAGTGATATAAATGTGTTGAAATACCATTATATTTTTAAGTTGCTGAAATAAATGGAAATCAAATACACAGTAGTGGGTGGAAGGCGCTTCCTTGTGGAAGGTATATTCTTCATAGCCGCCATTTTGAAGTACGCCACATTGAATCTCAATTGATTTTCTTAAATGGGAAGGGGGTCGTGTAATATGTCATTTCTATTTAAGAAAATAAATCGAGATTCAATATGGCGGACTTTAAGATGGCGTCCATGAAGAATATACCCTCCGTGAGGTAGCGCCTTCTACCCAGTACCCATTACTATGTATTTTCTTTCATTTTTTTTAGCAATTTAAAAGTTTAATGGTATTTCAACACTTTTATATCACTCTTCACAGATAAAAATCGGACCATTGTAACATCAATTTCTCTTCAACCACTGGCCAATGGCACCTAATATTTTACACCCAAACTCAGTTTCTTATGCTGATTTTAAATATGTATATCTCTTCTAGATCTGAGTGTCCACTTGAAATTGTGTTACTTGTGAGAGTAACTTATTACAAAAACAACAGCTGATCGCAGATTAAATTAATATAGATGATAACAGTTGTTAATGGATAAAAACAGATAATAATTGTTGATTGAGGTGCTAAACTGCTTATAGTTATAAATTAATTGCGAACCAGATAAATGGTAATTATGAAAATGTTTACAGAAAAATATAAGAAAGATGGTTAACTATAGATAAACTTAACATTGCCGAACTGTATCCGTTAAATATCCAGGTTGCTAAGGGGACATCAAGTTGAGTATATAATTCAAGGAATTGTGAAGAGTAAGAATAAAATATAACATATACATATCAAGAAGCTAGTGGAAAGATTGTGATTCGGTTAAGAAAATAGTACCTATGAAAGTTTGGGAGATAGACTATGAATAACTACAATTTAATGTCAATTATAACGATAAAAAATCATTACGAAATTATGTATGGACTATTGTACTTATTAGTGCTTACATGGGAATTTTCGTAGCAGATACATAACAAATATTGTATTGAGAAGTTTTCAATACATGTTGTTGTAATAGTGATTTTCTTATAGTTATAGTGTAATAGTCTATTTATAGTTTTGATATCCAACCTTCCAACACTAGATTAAAACCCACACGCAGACAACACAGCAATAAATAAGTAATACTAGCAACGTTAGAAAATACTAGTAGCTTATTTTCAAACACCTAATATCACGTTCAACAACGTTTTTCCAACATTTTCTCTCCTCATGCAGTAAATAGTTTAACAGTTAGCTAATAGATGGAACTATCTACTTCTGAGGATCCATTACTACGCGCAAGTTCTCGTAGGAAAAGCGGGAAAGCCGTATGGCAACCCAAGGCCTGATTACGGTTGTAGTGTCCTGAAGCTTCGTTTATGAGTATTACTCCAAACAATACTCGTTAATATTCAATTTCGGATACAGGTAATAATCGCTTAGGTAAAATCTGAGCAGTAGGACTGAGGGACAATTCAATACGCACACTTGTTTTCGGGATAGCAATTCCTGAATAGCATCTGCTCTAAAATATGGCGCATTATCTTGTAGCAGGAACCAATCACGCCTGGTTCATAGTGCTCACGTCGGACACAGACAATCCCCTTTTATATTCATTGTAGAGCACAACGATAGTAACAGTCAGCCAGAGTTTCATCTCTGGACGAAATTCATGATCATTTAGCTGACGTGAAACTAGAACGTTGTATACACTTCTAACAGTAAATATTGAAGGATTTTGTGTTACCTTTTGGTGAATTTAGTGACTTGCATTGTGCACGTTACAGAACTGTAGAGAAAATGACACCTTCATCCTTAGCAACAATCAAAATGCAGAGAATGTAATCTTTGTGAGAAGTTTCCAAACTCCTAATGCATGTAACACAATCCTTGAAGAGATCTAATACCTTGTCCAATTGATCAACTACAATTTTACGGATGCCATTAACGAACACCCTTTCAACCGTGCTCTTGAATTTGTTCTCTCGTATTTGCAATGAATTCTTCGTTCGGAGTTCAAAATTGGATATCTGGAACTCACTGTTGTAAACGGTTTCCTGACCAATGTTGAAAGCTGCAAGCCATTTAAATATAGAAGATGCAAAATGAGAAATTGCTGAAGAAAATGGGTGAGAGATGACAATCCTGCCGAACAATAAGGAAGAGAAATTGGTTAGGACATTGCTGCACAGAAATTGTATTCTGAGAGATGCAACTGAAGAGAAAAAGGATGAACGCGAATTTAGCTTCTTGACAGTACTTATGAAGACAAATTATATTACTGAGACAATGAGGCAAGCGCAACATCAGGGTGAATGGAGAAGGCTTAGCTTGTCTTAAAGTACCTGCCACTTTTCACAGCACCCTAATGATTATGATGATAATGATACATAAGAAACTGTAATGTAATACATAATTTTACTAGTATGTAGTGAATTTGACAAATTGAATTTTACATCTGGAAAACAACAGGGAAAATTACGAGACCGATGGTACTGTTGTGTTTAATTGAACACAAAACTTAAGAATAGGGTCGGAAGATATTTCCTTCTGAACCCTATTAGGGAAAATGAATATAGATTATGAAGAATATACATAAAAAGGTAATATTTAGTTGGATAATTGATTGAGTTCCCGATAATATTTAGTTGACTCATTAATTTAAATAATGGTGTAGAGTAATTGTGCTAATAAATGAATAGGAAATGAAAACAAATATGGTTGTGGTTAAATGCATTGTTAATTAAATTAAGTCATCATTAAACATCAACTCTTTCAATTTCCGTTAACATTTTAAAACACATTTTTAAACACAGGTTACATCTAAAGTCAATATTACATCATTATATATGAGGTTTCTCAATGTATAAAGGGAACGAAGGCAATCATGTGTTTTGAACAAAAACAAATCTAAATACTTTGTAATTTCATGTACACGCCGCATAAAATAATTGCGATTCAACGCTCAGCAGTTAGACTACTCCCTTTACTTCTTCTTTATCTTGTACAGGGTAGAACTTATTAAATGTATTATGAGTTATTTGTATCACCACAGAGAACTATACAGAGGAGTAGCCTGCATTCGAAAATATGTACGCATTTCTTTCTGGTTTGGAAGAAGTTTCTCCCCTCATCTGGAGATGTCTTTGACTTCAATATATTATTTTCTTAAGGATTCTGATAGATTCAAGTTTCTGATTGGTTCGCACTGCCATATTTCAGCTAATACGAAATACTGAACCAATCACAGAACTCAGTTAACCAGGATCTTTGAGATAATAAGCTATTGGGCATCAGAGACATCTGTCGGTGAGAAAAGAAAGTTCTTCGAAGTTAGAAGGAAATGCGTATAAAGGAAATAATGCAAGTTAATTCTCTATATACGGTTCTCTCTGTATAGTATCACCGAGCAATTACAAACAGTTTATGAGAAAACTTTACGATATACAATATGGTAAAGAGATACGAATGTTATGTATTTCTGCAAGTAAAAATTATTTTAAAATAAAGTATATATGAAATGATAATGTAATGTTTCTAGGAGGTTTTTAGGAGGAACAACTCTCAGACAATAGATTTTTTTGTCATACGAGAGGGCTTATGGAAACACAAGTAATAATATTCAAGATAATTTTAGAATCATAATAAACATATAAATATACAAGATACAAGTTGCAAAGAAAAAGCAGGACGCATCCACTTAAACGTTTGTTGGAGCCTTATAGTGAATCTACGGATGTGTGAAATTAATTTTAAAATCTTTACAGATTTATCTAAGTCCATTCCGCTAATACAGGTCCTAATTAAAGAATCTGATACCAAAACCTATTCAGTCCACTTTTGCAGAAAGTGAGTTCTTCGTTTTTTTCTATAGTTTCTTAAGCCCTCTTTCAAGCTATCAACATCACTTTGCGTAACAGGCCTTCTCCATCGTGCCTGGTGGTCACAAAGTTGACCTTCCTCATACATTTATGGTATTCCTATGACTCTTCTTTCCATTTTTATGGCTGAATTCATTTTAAATGCTTTGAACATTGAGTGGCTGAATTCATCACAATCATTTATGAAGAACGTGATTGTAATATATATTTTTAAAGTACTTACCTATCTATACTGATGGCAACGAGATTAAAGATGGAAGAGGTGCTACACGTCACGTCCATTGCAATGTAAAAATCACAACAAAATGTTGGCAGTCCCCATGTGCCATTCACCTGAAACGATAAGAAAAATAAAATGTTATTCCACTTTTAGTTAAGTTCTAGAGTATAGACGAACAAGTTAAAAATTACATAAAAATAATCCCAAAATTAGCTGAGAATCCTACGCTTCATTTGCGCTAGTTGTAGAGATGTTTTGCAAGCAGCAGTCATGGTTTGATTTGCAGACAGATCAGTGACTATTTCAAGAGTTCAAATGTCAAATGTTCTACGTGCAAATTAAAATGTTACAGGAAATGAATGAAAAGTACCTGTATTGAAGCTAAAATATATTTTAGAAGTTATTTGGGAACTGAAAGGGTCTAAAAGTATGAACCAGTGGCGCTTGAAAACGCAATTATGTTTTAAATAAAACACCCTCCAAAAGAAAACACTTAGACTGTTTGATAATCACGTCCCAAATTGATTTGTTATTAATTACTCAAGAAAATAAAAGTTTATAATGTGTATCAGAAACCAAACCTTGTTCATTGCAGTGATTTTATGGTTATTGTCTACCTCTGTTTTTTTAAGAGAATGGGTGCCTTCAGGATGAAAGACAAATTGGCAAATGAATACAGTATATCAAAAGTGTAGAAGCTTTGTGAGAATTAATTGAAAGTTTAAATCTAGTGAACTAATATATAAATTTATAGTAATAATTTTGACACATACAAGTGATATAATAAAACGGACGAATACAAAGCTACTAGAACTAGTAAGAATAAACAGAAAAAACTTAATGAGATTGTTGGATGCTTTACTCAAAGACAACAATTAAGGATATTGTTAGAAGAGAAGGAGACAGAACGGAGAGAGAGGAATCACCAATATACAAAACTATGCACAATATACGAATTCACAGACTAAGAAATGACTTCTACAAGATGAGAAAAGAGTTAGAGTTACTCAAAGTAATAATATCAACAGATACCAGATAGAGACCACTGAATGAGCAGTGAAGAAGATCCACAGGGATAATATTAGAAAAAAATAAAGGGTGTTGGATTGAAATACTGATGTATTTAAGATAATCAGTAGAAATCAACCAGGGACAAGCAAGCATAATTTGAAGCACGGAGAACCGATGTCAAAAAAGATGCAGGGAATACACGACCAGGTGATAGAAAGGAAATACTAAACAAAATAGGAATACATAGTAAAAATAGGAACTAGGGAAGAGAGGTGAAGACTCTGTTGCATAAACACAGAGACAATTCAGCATATCGCAAGCGGATATCCACTCACTACCGAAATAGAATATATGGAAAGATACGACCAACTAGCAGGAATCTATAAGGAACTACGAAGAAAATATAAAACAAGGGCAGAAGACAAACTGAATCAGGAAGAACAGAACCTCATTAACAGACAGAACAACCAATCACACAGACCATACATACCAGTAATGAAAGGAAATGCACATTTCTTATGGATGTAACAGTTTCAAGACTGAGAAGTTTGGAAAACGACGTACAGATAGACAAAAACAAGAGTAACTTAAACAATCAGTACCGAATGTCAAGAACATTCGAAGATAAAAAAAGGTGCCAATAGGGCAATTCCAGGATAGCTGACCATTCAAGTGAGATCGTCAAAAAGTTTTTATTTCTCACAGTAGCAGCCAAACGTGAATGACGCTTTGTACGCAGCAACTCTTTGATTCTAGTAAATTGGTCCTTGAACACCTGCATTTCTTCCACGTTTGACTACTACTGCGAGAAATAGACGATTTAACCATATCAGCTGAATGGCCATCTATCCTGGAATTACCCTAATACCGAAGTGACTTCGGACAGACAAGCAATTCACAAATCAGTGGAAGAAAAACCAAGAATACCAAGATTGAAAATATAATTAGTCAAACCGATCCAGAAAAGTACAATTCTCGCAACATACAGACCGAGCTGCCCTAACTTAGTTGGCAAAGCGTTGGATTCATCTCATTCGGAAAGTTCTGCACTCAATACTAACGACCGACTATCCTGACTGAGTTTTTCCAGCATTCTCTTCAGCCACACAAGGAAAATGCCAGGTTTATTTCAAGTTATCAGGGCTTACCTAGATCCTTTCCCCATCCCAATCCCGTCCTGACCCATATGATTTCCTTTCTCAGTTTGATACATGCGGACTTTAGAGAGTGATTCATTCTAACCAGTGAAAATAAAGAATGCCAAAAGAAAATCAGATCCTAGGACCACAGGATATCGTCCGAATACTGGACAACCTTGATCGATTTTGGGCGATATTGGCGATATTCTTGCTAGATAACATTCCTGTTAGGATTATTTTGATACTAATAGGGCGATAACGAATTACCTGTCAAAAAAAAAAAAAGAAATACTGAGCGAAGCTTAAGATATCTCATAATATATATTATTTATATTCCTGAAGGACGCAAACTCCCATGTTGGTAACATTTGTTTATATTATTAGTGAATACATGTTATGTACTATATTTCTGCCAAGTTTCGTGGTTAAATCTGTTATAGTTCCGAAGTAATAGCAAATCTATACAGGGTATAAATCCACCTCCTGAAGTTTTCCTGTGTAGTTCATAAACACCCTGTATATGGACGTATATAGGTGTATGTGTGTGTATGCTTGTTTCAGCACAATTCTGGAACGCCTGAAGCAATTTCAACAAATCTTGGTACACATATCATTTATAATCTGGAATAAAATACTGTGGGAGTCAGATACCCCTAGCACCCCTGGGGAAGATGAAACAGTAATTTCATTGTATCAGCTTATCCCATAAGTAACCTCGTATTTTTTGCACCGTGACGAAAAGAACGATAACTTACCTGGAACACTACCATTACTCAGGAAAACAGTCTACATTGGACTTCACAGCACTCTGCCACCTCTCAATCAGATGTCGAATCCCCTGCTGAAAGCAGTCACCGGTTTTGGAGGCACAGAACTGGGTCTCTACTCGTCGCACATCATTCTTATCTTGCAGTGTTTTCCCGGAAAGGTGGTTTTGCAGGCTGCGACAAAAACAGTAGTCTGTTGGTTCAAGATCGGTTGAAAACGACGGGTGGGAAACTTTCTCCCAGTCACATTTCTCGATCTTAGGTCCTTCTTACCGTGTGTTGGCGCGCGTTATCACCGTGGATGAGCACACCCTTGTGATTAACCAAAGCAGGACCTTTTTTCCAACAATGTAGTCCGCAGGCGTTCAAGCTGCTGACAAGAGACATTTGCATTGATGGTCCGGTTACGTAGCAAGAACTCAAAATGGATTATCCCACGGATATTCCACCAAGCACTCAACATCAGTTTGCAGTGGTATTGTTTTGAGATCCTGTTTTGGTATTGTTTCTGCGGCGTAACTTTAAGTACCCACTTCCGTTTACGTGCTTTGTTAAGGTAAACGACCCACTTTTCATCACGTTACCATTCTGTCCAGAAATGGCTCACGTCTGTGACAGGTGAGCAGGGAACTGCAGATGTCAACTCGCTGCTGCTTCGATTGAGGCGTCAACGCATGGGGTACATATTTTCCGAGTTTCGACACTCGGATGACGATGAAGGCCAAAGGTCCTGCAGATGACGATGAACTATCGAATGGGTAACATGAGTTCGCTGGATAGTTCTTCAACAGTTTGCATTGTACTTGCCTCCAGCGCTGATCGCAGGCCATTGTTTCCAGTTGCACAGGTCTCCCTTCTCGTGGCTTATCGGTGAGGCTGGTGTCCTCAGACCGAAAACTCTGAAACCACCTCTGGCACTTTCGCACATCCACAGCACCCTGACCATATACGGCATTGATGTTCCGTGCCGCTGCGCTAGCTGGATGTCCCTGGAGAAGTTCATACAGCATGGCATGCAGTATGTAGTCCAACATTGCTATGATTAAACACAAGACACACTTCCAAAACGTAGAGTAGACAGTACTTTTTCTACACTTTGCTGCACAATCAAGTTTTTGAATTTGAATTTATTTTAAGTCCTTTAGGCAAATATCGCTCAGGCCATATGGTATGAATTGGTGGAATAAAGAAAGTCGGAGGAAACGGGAACACCCCGAGAAAACCAACGCACACGGTGTTTGTCCACCACAAAGCCCACATGACTTGAGCAGGGATCGATCCGACGACCCCTAGCACCAGAGATGAGCACTCTACTAACTGAGCCACCGTGGCCCCTGCACAATCAAGTGCCCTATATGACTGGGCTATGGCACGTGTCGTCTACTTCACTATTCGCTCGTCAGATGGCGTCATTCCAGCGGTCATCGCACATGCGACATTACTTATGAGATAAGCTGATATACAAGTTGTATAACAATGCAATAAGTATATAATTTAGATTTTTAAATTTAAATTTCGATTGTTGTCAAATAAACATATTTAGCTTGAATGTTTTAAAGCAGATATACAATTAATAATGTAGTGTTGTAAAAGTATTATTATTATTATTATTATTATTATTATTATTATTATTATTAGTAGTAGTAGTAGTAGTAGTAGTAGTAGTAGTAGTATTTGTAGTTGTAGAAGTTGTAACAGTAGTAGCGTTTGTAGTTGTTGTTGTAACAGTGCTAGTATTTGTAGTAGTAGTAGTATTGTAACTATAGTGCTGCCAACGTATTTTACTCAGCCCGCACCAGCGGGCGTGCACTTAACTAGATTTATATGTTACATCCGCTGTATCTTTATGTGCGAAATCGCGCGTAATTCTTGCTTTGAGTGACGTGTGATGTCATGCGTTACGAAGAAAGTAATTGGCTACTGTAGTCAATGACCTACCTATATAGGAATGTTCATTATGTACCCTGATTCTTATTTGATTTAAACAGCTTTTCACTTAGCAATGCTGGTCTATCGAAACTAAGAAGTCCCACCAGGCATTCGAACCAAGGACTTCTCGCATTGAAGACAAGAGCTATAACTACTCAACTAACCAGAACTCATCCTCACTTCCCAGAAACACAAGGTTCTACTTTCTCTGTAAGATCTCCCACCAGGAAACGACCTGTCGTACTAAACACGACAGCAATAAGAACTCACCTATAGAAGAACCCATCCTTACTTCTCAGAAACATAAGGCTTAGACACCTCGTCTACTTTCCCAGTTACTATCATGATCCTTACTACAGTTATCTAATGTCTGCGACATTGCTCTCTTGCGAGAACTGAGGAAGCATTATGATTATAAATAAGATCTCTCTGGTCGGTGAAAAAAAAAGTCCAGCGTGAAAAAATCACCATAAAATATCTTTTTGAAGCACATTTGTGGCATCTCTGTGTAGATTTCCCCAAAATCTTTTCATGTTTCAAACCAGCATTGAAAGCGGTTTCCACAAAGAAAGAAAGAGACAAAAAGAAAAAAATCATTGTGGAACTGCGTCTGCGAAAGAAATTTATGTTCGTTCGCATTTCAAATTCAGTGGTTTTCTTTGTCTTCTGTTTCATCCATGTATAAACAAAAATTCTCTATTTTTAGTATGTTGTACGAACGATCGCAACACACAAAATCAACGGCGGAAATATCATGTAGATGATACAACGTATTTTAAAATTCAGTTTTAAAATAATACTATATCTTCATGTAACGAACGTATCTGGAGATAAACATGTCTTTATATTTATTTGTTTAGGCCTCTTTTCCTCTCCAACAGCATCTATGTCTTGAAAGAAGGTCTTTAAACATTGGAATGGTTAGTACGAAAAGAAAGCGAAAAATGTCTTCCCAAATCAAGTAGGGGTTAGAAAAATTGTTCCACCTATTTTTTTTAACCATTGCACATCAAAGTCTAATTGGTATTTTAATCCTTAAGAACTTTAATCAGCTCTAGTATTCTTGTTAACATTCAAACTACTACACTAAATAGTTATAACTTTCTTGCTGGTAAAATTTCTTAATGACAATATGAATAAGGAAATTAATATCATAGAGTCTTATTTCATGAGCGTTTAACATGGACCACTCAATAATCAATCTACTGAATACATGAAGAAAAGTTGTACGAACAGGAAAGTTATAAGTGAAAGCCAGTTTGGGAAGAAGCAGTGAAAAATCCAAATTTGGATTATAGCATATTTGAAGAAGTCAGCGGCTTAGAACGTCATAAAACCAGGGATTCCTCCAGAATTTTCAGTGATTGGGAGGGTGTAAGTGGACTTTTGCACGGTTTCTATCGATTTTTCACTGTAAAATTTTTAGAGTTGGGGGTTGCTCTCAAGAAATTTGGGGGGTGATATCACCACATGGGGGAAGTCTGGCTGGCGGAATCACTGCGTGAAAGCCTGAACACCATTTTAAAAGTCTGCGTGAAATTAGTTTGCTTACGCAACAGCTTGATAGCGCGGATTGCTTAAATACCCGATCGAGTTTTCCAAATTCTCAATGGAATTCAATATACCCTGAACACATACTCGTATTTGTCACAAAATAAAAGAAAACAGAATTTGTAAAATGGAACAGAAATAAACAATGATACAGATATTATAATCACACCAAATAGCATGTCCTATGTGCAGTGATTTCTTCGTAATATATCAAAAATACATATTCTTATTATTTACTTGTCAAATTTATCGAAACAAACAAATCAGGTACTGATATAACAACCTTTTACTGACTACTATTGCTAACAAATATTGTTATGTGAGAAAACAGAAGACAGTCTCAAGAATCTTTTCCCCACTGTTTACGACTTTCGCTTTCCAAGAAAACCAAATCTTATTTTGTTGCTGATCGTCAAGACGGAAGAAGTCGAGGTCAGAAAAAAAAGGCAGCACATCCGAGACATGATAAATTGCGGTAGTATTCCCAGCAGATTGGGGAAATGAAATTGTCTCCTCAATGTTCATCGGTGAAAGCTGGAGCAGCAGCTGTGTCGCTTACAAAATTCTTGACAGGAGTCAAAACTCTTGAGGCGGCTTTTTTTTATGTTCTTATTCCTTTCATTCATTTCTGAGAGCCATCTTGAAGAGAAGGAATCAGAAGAAAGCAACATCGGCAAAAAGCCTCCGCTATATTAAGTTAGATTGACGGGTTTCACCTTCTCTGGGTTAATATCATTGTCAAGATATATATATATCTTTTGGTGAAAGAGAAAGGATTTTACATTCAGCTTAAAACGCCCGCAGTTCAGTTGGTTCAGCGTGGGCTTTTAATTCAGAAGGTGGTAAGGTATCATCTCGCCTAACAACTTCGTATCCTGACTGAAGACCTCCTAGTTTTCCTCGGTCGCACCATTCTGTGTTGTGCCTTGAGAAAGACCGATTTCTTTTAAAATCTATCCCGGTATTGTTGCGTTTTTCCTCATGTAAAGTTGTCTTGTGTTTGTTTGTGTCTACAGCTTCTCGTTCGGAAGACTTCGGAATGTTAGCTTACCATACCCGATATGAAATATTATTTTTAATGTAAGTTTGCCATAATTCATGTGGTAAGTTAGGATTTAAACCGTATTTCGTGGGAAAGGCATTCAAAACTGGTATATTCGAACAATACCAACCAATTTGCATTATTGGAGAATTTAACACTGTTTACGTATCTTTCTTTACTGCTTTAAATAAATCATCTAGTTTTCTTTCAACTTTTTAATTTTTTGCTGTTATCATTTAAACAAATTTTCCGCGTTTGCGGTTACCCCGCTTTAGCAATTCATAACAAACCGGGGTTTTCTTTGTGTGTGGGGTCCAGAAAACACAAAAATATTCTAGTACAGCGTTCAGCAAAACTATTTACTACTGCGGATCAGTTTTATTAGTTGGTAGGTTCAACGGACCACCCTCCGCCTGCCCAAAGGCAAGACTCGAGGACCACAGTTTGCAGAACGCTGCTCTAGCATAATGAACTTTACCCCCAATTTTATGAACAAGCAGTTGATATTCCCGTCCTTTAGCGCGGGAGCAGTGGAACAATCCTCCTCCTCCTCGGTCAACTATCTTGCAATATGTTAGCAGCAGCTCTTCACCTACTCCCCTTCCAAGTATTATAAATAGACGTTGCTTTACTTATGTGTAATCCAAACAACGCAGTTTTAATGTGTGTTACAGGGTGTCAGGGACTCGGAATACTTCCCTAGATCAAAAATGTGGGATCAGGTATATATATAGTCTAAGGTTCTTCCTGTGGGCAAATGATGCCGTTTGCAGCACATTAGTTTAACGATGTGGATATGTATAGCAGATAGAGATAAACATATCTATCTTCGTATCTAGATATAGGTGGGATAGAGACATATAATTGCAAAAAATATTAGAGTAAACCCCTGTAAACAAAACAAGAAAAATGTTTGAAGAAAATTCGAAACATGCGTAATTCTTGGGCTACAAGTACCCGAAGCTGTAACATCTAAGTGCTCAGACAAGAAATAGAGACTCTCTTTCTGCTCAGGGCGTCGAAACTCAGTGGAATTTGCTGGATCGGTGAGTTATATTTATGGCAACGCCCTAGCCGAGCCGGTCTACCGGTAAGATCACCGAAATCAAGCAGCTCTGAGTCTGGTCAGTGCTTGGACGGATGACCGTTGCAGTACTCCAGATGGAGTTGCCTGTGAGGCGTCCACCCAGCGTCGTGAGGTCAATTGGGGAGCTACCTGAATAAAGAGGTAGCGGACTCCGGTCACGAAAACTGGCATTAACGGCGAGAAGGAGCCGAGATGCTGAACACATCTCACCTCTACGGCATGAGTGACAAAGACGACTGATAGGCCTGGGTCCTTAATGGGCTGTCGTGCCACGGGGTTTGTTTTTGTTTGTGAGTTTTATTTGTAAGTGACGGATGCAGCTTAGAGGGGATTTCTATGCTTGCCTTATTAAACAATTTAATTGCTTGAAAACAAAATCCTGACGTTGCTAAACCTGTCTATGTGCTAACCCCCTCAATCATAAACATTGTTAAAATACGCTTTATTGTAAGATTAAAATATGTACTATCTTTCAAGAAAGTAAATCCCACTTGTTGGATGCGCTGGAATAGAATTTTCCAACTATGAAAAATTTTACAGTGCACATGCAGACGTGTAGTGCACATGAAAACTTTCAACTACTTGTACTCAGATTCTTTGATAGATGTGTTTTCTTTGTATATTCCAGAATACTTCTCATACATAGCAGACATAGTAATAAAAGATAATATAGGGACAAGACAATCCTATTCGATAATAATAAAACAGAAACATACTCAGTACGTAAAAATTAATGTGTAAGTGAATTGAGAAAAACATTTGTATTGCGTTTACCATAGTCTAGTGTTTAGGGAGTTAGCTTTCTACGCAAAAGTTTAGGAGTTCAAATCTCCGCACTTCTCTTTACTTTTTTTTTTAAGCGAACACATTTAGAAAATCACATTTGTCTTCGGACATAACTAACCATTCTATTTGTAATTGAAGTGAAATATATTTTTAGTTTGTAAATTAACAGTATTAAACTCGATAATGTTATTCATAATGTTTCGAAGTCTTTAGGAAAATTCAAATTGGTCTTAGTGACTTCTATATTACTCATGTATTATTTGTATATTACTCATGTCAGTCAATCATGTATTATTTTTTTTATTTATGAAACATCAATTTAAGGCAGCAGAAAAAAAAACGACGATAATACACAGTGACCCAGTCTAACACGTAAGTTGAATAAAATGCAAACGCATTTTACAACGAGGAGAAGAAGCACGCAACTCGTTCTTTCCCTCGCGTCTCCCAAATAAATTTTGACAACTTCTTACTAGATGGCTCTGTCTTTAGCATTGATGTTCACTCTTCCGAACTACAAAAGCAATCTAGGTTCGAATTTTTAAAGGAGAGTAGCTTCGAATTATCATTTTTGTATTTCGTTACTGTGTCATTCCTTTTCGCGTTATAATGTTGAATGGTTTTGCATTTCATTTCATTTTGTGTATTTTATTTTCGTTTCCTGTTGCTAGAGGTAAAAATCAGCAATTTGCTTGCCGGCAAATTGACAATATATGAAACAGGAAGCTCTCACGTGTCCAACATATTTCTCAAGTTTTCAACAAATCTTGCATATTAAACCCGTGAATCAGTTGCGGGACTACCTGTTAAGAGCAGGTTTATTGGGCGTAAACTACGGAATTGCTTAACTAAGAAGATACTCTTAAACACAACGTCCACATCATTTATAATATAACCTAGTTTATTAGAGATGGACGACGCTAAAGCAAGGTAGTAAGACATTTATTTCGGCAATGCGAACATGGAGGAAAGATATCATGTAATGAAAAATTAACAGGAAATATTTGTAGGATGATTTATTTATCAATTATGATATATTTATTCTTAATTTCGAAAGAAATTGTTTAAAAGAAAATACAAGTTTATAGTTTTATGTCCCTTAAACCGCTTTACATAAAAACGTGGATTATAGAATTCAAATTTTATTTAAGGACGCGCCTAGAGCAACGACGGTTTTCCGTCGTTACTTTAAGTTTTAACATCGAGGGTTAATTTACTAGAGCAACGACGGGACGGAACGGCACAAAACTGTGCGTAAACAGAATTTTTGAGTAAACAGTATTTTTTCGTATGCCCACCGCTAACAGGGGACTGCACCCCCCGCAGCTAACGCCGCCCAGCTCCCTTCGGATGCACCCTCCTCCTCTTGCACACCGAGCGATAGCTATCGCTCGGTGTGCATCCTGCCCTGGTGGGTTTATATACATCATAGTTTTTAGCGGCCTCTTTTAAAATTCTTAATCACTACTTTTATTAAATTTCCTTTTGTGTATTTACATAAAAAACGAAAAAAACTTTAATTTTCTTTAAAAAAAATATGCAGAAAGTCGACGCCAGGATTTGAACCTGAAACTTTTGGATCAGCTTCCTGACGCCTTGTCCACAAGACCAAACTGCACCTGTGGGGCTGTGCGCTTCTCGCTGTTGTAGTTCAAGCTACGCGAGAGTGGAGATTTCCGTCGTTGCTCTAGCAAGTTAACCTTCGATGTTAAAAACTTAAAGCAATGACGGAAAACCGTCGTTACTCTAGACACAACCTTTATTTTAGTCCTTCAGGTAATTTTGGCTCAAGCTACATGTAATATATAAGAGCATTACAAATACAGCGCTTGCCTGAGAAATTTGAACAGAATTCTGATTAAGCCTTAGCATGCAAATGTTAGCTTTTTCAAATACGAACTTAAATTTTAAAAAAAAATGAAAGAATATTGCAAGTGTTAGAACTAAATAATTTTGTAACAGTAATATTTGCATTTTAGCTTCCTAATAACAATCCAGAAAATGAGTTAGAAAATGATGTTAAATTTCAGCAAGAAATCTTTTATATAACTTGAGCGATGGGAAACAAAATACACATAAACGAACAGACAAGACTCCTTATGCACTGTTCATTTACCCTTTGTGTTTGTTCCATGTATATAGAAGTCACATTCTTGAATGAAATAGTTATAAATGAATTCATGAAAGGCGAGTATTTTTAATATTGCGTACTAAACACACAAGTTGATATAAGTGGTTTGGAGTCAGAGATTTCGCTATAATTTCCATTTTGGGTGGGGGTGTAAAGAGAGCGTAAGTGGAGTTTTGCACGGTTTCTACTGATTTTTGGCCGAGAATTTGGGATATAACACTTCCACGGCAAGGGGAGTCTGGCGGAATCAGTGTTCGGAGTCCACGTTAAACTGTAGATCCCGTCCTTGGGACGTCCTCTCTATCCGACTGAAGACAATGACAACCGCCATCGGTTTACCCTGCCCAGGAACTTTCGGGTCAACCCCTGCTCTCGGCAGAACACACATAATTAAATTTACTGTAAATTCGCCGTTTATGCCTCTTGCTTTACTCCCAGATTATATATATAATTCACAGCCATATTCAATTCACTACTGGATGAGGCCTCTCCTGTAGGAAAGAGTTTGTCTGCTGCTCCCTCGCTGGCCAGACGTGTTGGGAGAGGAGAACCGAAGCTCTCAACTGTGATCGCAACTGTATTTTATTCAGGGCACTCCCCAATTGCATCACGATGCTGGATGGGAACCGTTCCAGACGCTCTTGCTTTGAAAAATTCCCTTGGCAGAGCCGGGAATCGAACCCGGAACCCCACGATTAGCAGTCGGAGTGTGTGTATGTAAGTATGGAAAATAAGTGTGAGAAAGAATTTTAAAGTATACTTTCTTTTTAAAACTGCAGTCCAGTGATCGATTTATGCAATTTATAGAGAGGGGAAAGAATATTTCAAACACGTTAGAATGTCGTATTTGGCGCCTTTGGCTAGGGGCAGATTTCGAAACGCAGAGTTAAGGATGATATTTCCAGAGAGGGGGAAATCCCAACCATCCGCCCTACAAATCGAACACTAAACTCCACTATAATATAAAAAACAGGATAATTTTATAACACCTAAGATCTAGGTTGCTCTGATAAAAAACTTTGGTAAACTTTATTTTTATTTGGACCAGTCTAGTAACGTTGGACTGCGACCCATAACGATTCGCCTTTAGCTATTAAAATCCACACCCATGGCGGGACTCGAACCCGGGACCTTCAAACTTATGGCCTACGCCGTAGACCGCTCGGCCACCCGGCCGGCTCTAGGTAGCTTTGAATTCAGCTATAATCAAGACGTGACTCTAAAGAAACTTCTTATTCGGCTGTAACATGCTACTAACGATATTTATAAAAAGTGAGTCATGAATTTGGGATTACGCCTATAGAATTTTACACCATATCAGAGCCATTTTACATTTTATAAATCGACTTAAGATTGTCTACATCTTTGATAATTGAATAATTTTCTGGAAGTTTCGTATGGTTTTGAAAAGCAAGTTTACTTGATTCTTTAATTATATTTTATTTTAAAAGTTTTAGGCTCACATTGGATTTTTTTTAATGAAAATGTGTCGAGTTATGGTCATCTTGGTTTTCAGAATTCACTTTTTAAAAATCCTTAACAAATTTAAGCGCTGTTTAGAGACTCTAGATAAGGATCCTAACGATTTTTTCATATAAAGACGTTTTGGACTATAGCCATGTTGAATAATGTAATTCAAGATTTTTTTTAATAGTCGAACTCAGGGACCTTTAAAATTTTAAAATATGAAATTTCATGAAATTAAGTATTTTAAAATTTTCAGTTCAGAATCATACTCAGCGACCATAGGAGCCCTGAGATACGAAATTTAAAGAAAATTAAATGGGATTTTAAAATTAAAATGCATCGTGTTGCTCCAATCTTAATTTCGGGAATTATTTCTTTTTATTTAAATATCGATCGGAGTTCCTTCTATATTAAATTGCACTAAAATTGGTCAGGTTTCAAAATAGGCACTGTTTCTTCCAGGCATGTTTTCGGGAGAGCTTTGCTCCCTTGGGTTTTCAACAGCTACCCGAAAGAATTAGTTTCAACACTTGTATTACTCATGCGTATTCTGAAATACGAATATAATAGCACTTTCTATAAATACTGTTCATGTTAGTTTGAGGTTAGCTAAAAGAATACGACACATTTTTAAGCAAAATATGTTGTTATTTTATATTTTTAGCACATGAGACTCAATATGAATTATTAATAATTTTCGTAAGACTTGGTGTAGCCCCCTTCCCCGAGCAAAATCTTCTGAAAGAAACACTGGCCACACCGTTTATAATGTAATTGAAGGCGAAATATTGATCTTCGTAATTGAATCATTTCAACTTCCGAAACGATTCTATCATATTTTGGAATTCCCAGATATGAAATTTCACTTCAATCAGATACTTGCAAATTGAAGTTTTGATCTGGCACCATCTTGCAATTTTGGATAGAAATTTCTTAGCTTCACGCTGGAATCAGAGTTTACGGTGATTCATTGAGTACTGGAATCGTAGAGAAAAGGAAAAGCGTTCCCTTGCAGCGCGAAGGGTACGCGGTTCCAAACTTGCTCACGTCAATATCCTCTTTTTACTTTTTCTCTAGTAATGTGCAAATCCTATGTTTTACTGTATGCTTTCTACATGTAAATGAATGTTGTTGTAATGCAGCTTTTTGTTTTCTCCTTCATATTCTTCTATTTTGCTTCATTTATTTAAAAAGTAAGCTAATTTATATGTTTAGCAGATTTTGTGTTGTATCTTTACATAAAAACAAACAGTACGAAAAAATGAATAAATAAACAGCTGTATAACATTTACAGAGATAATAATAATAATACTTATTATTATTATTCATGAAGTGCAATGCACTTAATTTAAATAAATGAAGCAAAAATGAAGAATACGAATTAAAGAGCAAAAACCTACACAGTAGTGGCATAAAGCGTACTGTAACACAACATTTACTAGAGGAAAAGTAAAAAGGAAGATGACAAGGACTCGAACCGCGAATCTTTCGCATGACAAGCAAGCGCTCTTCCATTAATACTCTACTCGAAGAAGAGTAATTGCAGAACAAGGCGTTTCGGAGATTTCTCAGAGGTTTCAGACTTTTGTCCCCACTACTGGAGAAACTATAAGCCATCATCATCATCACCTAAA
>JAGDQP010005906.1:1345-42906 GCA_022664845.1 Lepisma saccharinum | reverse complement strand
TATATATATATATATAGAGAGAGAGAGAGAGAGAGAGAGAGAGAGAGGAGGAAAGATATGCAGTACCATTTTCCAAATGGGTTAAATCAAACCAATTATACTAAATCATTCACATGAAGCTACTTCAAAAGTATCACAAAACAAATGACTTCTTAGCTGCTAGTGAAAGTTCATAATAAGCTTGTCACTTCCATGAAAATAGGTTAAACTTCTGACAAATAAAAATGTCCCGATTTTCTATTTGATCTTGATCGAAACTTCTTCTGGGGACAAGACATTTATCCCTGGCAGGGACGAAAAATATTTTGTCAAGATAGGAATCTTTCTGGCCAGGGAGGGGGATCCCCGGCATCCCTCTGCTAATTCGTACATTGCCCAGAAGTAGGAATGTCAGATTCGGGTACCTTACTGCTAATAAACTTAGCACACGTGGGCCGAAAACCTCTTTGTTTAACAGGAAATCTCTCCTGAAGTTCAAAATATTGCTTCATTTGTATTAACGTTCTGGCTAAACTGCACAAGTAGCAAATGGAACGGGAAAACAATTTCCAAAGTACAGAAAATCATTTTAAAATAAGATCTTAATAGTATCTTTTAAAGAAAATACTTTTTACAATGTGTTCTATATGTTTTAAAAATAATTTGAAAATCTCCTGAAATTCACCACTTGACAACATATTTTAATAAGCATTAGGAAGCAATTTTAATGCAGAAAAAGGTGATTGTGTTGAAATAATTTTGAAAACAACATTAACAATTATTTCATAGTTTTGTTTTTAAAAGATGTATTATTTGATACTTTTTAAAAGTCTTACTTGGTGTTTTGAAAAGAAGTAAACTTTTTTTCTAAAATAATTTGATGTATCTGTTCTTAACTACTTAGAAACAGTTTTCATTATTTATTTGTTACTAAAGTATGATAATTACAACAGTAAATTATATTTCATAGATGAAATATTTTGTCGGAAAATAATAGCATTGCACTGAAATAATAGAAAAAAGTCCGATTTGCAAATTTTGCAGTAGTGGGTCGTATAGTTGCCAAAGATGCTTGTTTAAAATTTAAAGTATCTCCTTATTTTTTGCAAAATTCATGGCGTATATATATTAACGTAATTTTCGGCATGTAAAGGAAGTCTAAACGAGATTAACGCTTTATAGCTATTATAGTTCATCTGTGGTCTTGACAGAAAGGTAAGCATTTTACAAGGTTCAACCGCTGAACTTGCTGATAAGAGCTTTGGGAGAATATTTCTGACAGTGAGACTCACTCGATCATGACGTATACAAGCTGATATAACTCGATTACGCATGATCCCTTTCAGTTCAAGTGACGGCTAGTGCATCTTTATCTACACGAATTTATTGAAAGTTCTCAATAACATAGAGTTTGGAAAAAAGATCAAGGAGACAAGCAGTTTCGATCCCGCAACCTTCAGCGCGGAAAGCCAGCACCTAGACTACTACACTGGAGAGTAAGTGTTTTTTTGTTCTACTTTTCGAATAGATCTAGTATTACTTGCTCACACACACACACGTGTGCACTGTTCCTTTTCTTATCTATTTCCTTTCTTGATTTTCTATTTTCCCCGGCCTATTATAACACATTCAAACGTCGGTATCGTATGAGAATTCTTTTGCAATATATCTCCTCTTCATTGCTGCCACAGTAACCTGAAAATTAAGCACTAAACATGCGATATGTTTGCCAGGAGCTTAATTTTTCATACGGAGATTAGTTTCCAATATTCTCACCACTGGATGGGATTTACTTTCTTGAAAGATAGTACTCCTAGCATTACTCTACACAAACTGTAGAGATTTTACCACAACTTCGAAACCGGGGGTGTAAATAATAATCTGACTGGTGATTGTAACAAAATATACTTTAGATCTTTTTCTCCTACAAAATATTTTCCTATCAAAGAGGATGTAGAAAATAATTTAGAGGTGTATGAGCGTCTGATAAAATCCCTCTCAAACTATGTAATTATTTCCTACTTAGGAAATAATGAACAGCATTTTATTAATTAATACATACAAAGCCAATTACTATTATCTTCTTTGCATGACTTTCGCAGTACTTAACGAAGAATGTGAAGTGTACCGAGTTTTTATAAGAACACTTGAATCTTGAAGATATTACCAAATGAAGATGATAAGTGCTTCTTTGCAGGATGTCTTTTCTCCAGGAAGTATTAACATAAAATATTGAGAGGAAAATCTGATTAAAATAGGTACCAATTCGGGTAATTAACTACAGAAGCAGAGCTAATTATGTAGAGTGAGACTTTTTTTGCTACAAATTGAAAAGAGGGGTATTTGTAATGATCTTTAGAATATAATCAAAGTTTGAAGGATGGGGAAGGGATAGCAAGAAGTATTTTTACGTACAGATTGTTTCAGTGATTTTGTCCAACGCCAATAGCTTGGAAAATATTTACCATAAATGTATGAAAAAACAAAATTTTGGACCACAAAAGTGCAGAATAAAATTATGGTATTTAAAAACCAGGGCACAATGATCCACAATATCATACAAGCCGCCAAAAATAGAAACTTTATCTTTACAGTAGGGGGAAAATTCGTGTATAAACCTCTAGACAACAAATTGGAGTACCTTCCTGCGAAAGAAATTACTTCCTATATTCATTATTGCTTCTATTTTTTTGCGCCGCAAAGTATGGTGTCCCAAAAATGAAATTTCCATGTTGCATTTTCCACATATTTTAAAAACTTTTTCTAACTATTATTTTTTCACAAGTCAATATGATTTGGTTAAATAAATTCGTAACTTACCCCCAATGCAAAGAAAACCAGCTCACACATACTTTATAATAAGATAAACAATTTGTTTATAAGAGTTGTTTATAAACAAATATATAAGAGCTATCTATCTGTAAATGTAAGAGTTATCTCGAGTTACAAAGCTTTCGCCACCATTTCCCACAATGATTATGAAACCAGAAGTATATTTTGAAAATACTGTTAAACCGGCGCAGGAGAAAAGTTTTGCAGAAGTTTGCAGATTTCGGCTTAGGAAGCACATTCATGAATGTATGGCACTGTTAAAGTATGACGTTGAAGCTCGCGCGAGCACAGGTTGTGCACCGATCACAAAGTTGGGACATCCCAGATGTATCTATCAGCTGATAAAGTAGTAATGCAGTGCCAGCAACTCAGTGCAGCATGTATCAATTCGAAATAAGTATATAATAAAGTAGTTATAGTGTTGCACACTCATTAATTAACGTTGAAAATGATTTTGCAGAAAACTACGTATCAGTTTTTTTCCTAATGTAAATATTAAATACAAATATGCATATTTTACCGAAATTACTATCAAAGGTAAAGGTGCGCGATGCGCACGCGCCGTGAACGGCGCATGGCTGATGTGGGGGTAGCGATCCACATATTCTCAAGCTACGGTAGAGCCGAGGTGGGGTGATCACAGTCCCACGCTCGCCCGCTTTCACCTCCCAAGGATACTGTGGTACTACATTTGATAGGAGACTCTCAGAGCGCCAGGCATGGGAATACTTTTAGAAAATGGTGAGTGTCCTGGACGGGATTTCAACACGAGCCACACGATTCGCAGTCAGACGCGCTATGGCCTGAGCCACGGCGACTCCTATTATTATTATTATTATTATTGTGTTTTGTTTACACTTTAAATTTCTTCGCTTAGGATTAATCACCAAAAACGTTGTAGTATCCTTGTTTTAAATCATTAATAAAACTAACATTTTTTTTAACCTGGCGCTGCTCTTTAAGGCTCCATGTGTGTAGATTATTTCGACTCTCGTTGCTTGACTGGACAGGGCCTTCCAAATATATTTAGAAATAGATTTGGATATTTCGAATCACGATCTTAGCACAGTTAGGGAAAAGAATTGTTAAAAATATATCATTTTTTAAAAAATGGGTCCCATGTTAAATTTTATGGAGCCTTGGGTCCCATTACGGACCCTGGGATCCAATACCGCCCCAGACCACTTTTACCCGTAAACATTTGACCGAGCACTTAACTCAAAATACAGAATACATTTCCCAAAAGAACGAAGAATATTTCAGTTTTAACATTCGCTCCATGTTAAAATAATGGGCCCCAGAGGCCCAACGGAGCCCCACCGGACATGGAACATACTTATTAACCTCTGTTGCTCATTAGAAATTGCATTTCACAGTTTTGTGTATCTGATACAAAAACTGAAGAAGCAGATCCCGGGCATACACACAAACATGTCAACAATATTGACTTTTCTTTAATACAAGTAGAATAAATTTTTGTGTAAAAATGAAAGAAAAATATGACCTGACAGCAGTTCGTCACTCAAAATATATTTTTTATCCATTAAATAGTTAATCTTACTTATTTGAGTAAGCTTGAGTGGTAAAGCTCGAGTTTCGTATTTTTACCTTTCGATCACTGATCAGTGTTGCTCAAGAAATAGCTTTACCAGGAATTGATTTGACTTCTTTGTAACAACGACTGAATACATTAGAGCTTTTAGAGGAGGCATTATCTTATATTTCCTATGGTTTGGTAGCTATCTGTTACAGAACCATCCGATTTCGTCCATCGCCTATATTTCGTCTGGTGTAGAACTTAAAATTGAATCATAAAAGCGCAGATGAAAATTTAACCATCGTATTTAGAGAAATACTGATAGCGGCGTACAGGAAATATATTTTTCCAAGTAGGAAATTGGCTAATTTTGTTGAAAACGTTAGATAATTCTAAGCATTGTCAAAGAAAAAAGAAAATAATATAATTATTTATCATTTCTGTCATTTGAGAGTCACCATAAATAACACTACGATATCTCTCAGCCAACAGAAATTATAAACATGTATTTCTTAAAAAAAAAAAAAAAAAAAAAAACTGTGTAGAACTGAGCAACTTTTTTCAACGAGCTGATAATTAGGGCCACTCTAAAAATCCCGATGTTTATGCTGACTCCCCTTCCTTTACTCACATGTTCTGTCCGTCACTACTTCCCTAGATATGTTAGTTGAATCTTGCATATGCATTTTTTTTTTGTGATTCAATTCTCTGTTTCAGTGATTTATTCCCAGTACTTTCCAAATTATTGACAATGTACGAATTTATGCTGATGTACTCTGGTATATTTTCATCATATTTTGACTTCTATGTTTACTATACTTCATCTTCCCGCGATGTGAAAACAGTTACTCTTGAAAGAAGGGCAAAACTTTTGAGATGAAAAGTAGAAACTCGCTGTTGAGATGAATTGAAGAAAAATAGAGGCATAGAATCGCTCTTGTGTGAGTTATGAAGAGAGAGAGAGAGAGAGAGACTATATGAGTAACTGAGGATGAGGAAGAGGTAGAGAGAGTGTGTGCGTGTTCTCTTAGTGACAATCTCTAACAACTCTCAAAGGCCACCTACACACTACCACTCAGTCAGTGGACTTCCTCCAAAACCACCACTCAGTCCATACATTTCGGAGGATTATTCCCATCCCAAAGTCCAGTTTTATACCTTCTCCATCTCTCCCATCTACTGGAGTAGAAATCTACCCCCCCCCCCCTCTAGCCTTGGCACGGAGTTGGAGTTGGCAGCTAGAATTGTGGATGAGGCCAGAATATATTGCAAATGAGTGTGACGATGGAGAGATGCTTCCTATTCCATCGGCTTTTTAAAAAAATAAAGAACCCCCCCCCCCCACACACACACCAGTAGATTTGACTAGAAGGGCTTATCACCAAAACAAGGCTTTGACGTCATCATCAATATTGCACTATTCGATAATTCCAGACTTTCTTCTCCTTCTTTTCCCACTATTTTGTTTGATATTGTGCTGGTTATTGTTTTAGGCATGTTTTGTTTATTCAGACTTCGAACAAGCATGGAAGTTGCATTTCACGGTTGAAACTTTTGACTTGTACTGAAATCAGAATCCATATTTTTAAAACAGATATATATCAGGATTCATTCCTTGTTTTGACTTTTAAGCATTAGGTCTTACCTTGAATTTACTCTTGTAACTGGTTGGTAGTTATTTCTATTAACAACATGACATACACGTAGAGGGGATTGAGGGAATATGCTATACTTTTTGGCCTAGAAGCCATTATATATATCTATTGTAAATTTTACTTATTTATACTGTGTTTGTGTACTAAGGTGGGCGTAGCTAACGTGTGTTTATTTTTTATAAATTGGACTACAACATTAAAAGAGCACTTCTTGTACATTTATTGATAATTCGGTATTACTTAAGTTTAGCTACCAATTGGAGATTGTTAACTGGTTCAAATTTAACTCTACTGAATTTAGGTTGACTCTGCTCGGCATGATAAAAGTAATACACACTAGAATTTGCATTGACAACAATATAAAATGTGGTTTAGGGTTTATTGGTGTTTTAAGCAGACGATCGATTAAGACTGTATGGAACTCGGAACGGTATAAGCACTACAATGATTATTTGATAAGGAAACCCAAACACATATACTGGTACATGGAATATCGTAAACGATGAATCCAGAGTCCTTAGTTGAAACCAAGTGCGAAGGCTGGGATTGTCACTGGATTAAAGATTCAGCTTCCTTACTTCTTTATATCTACTTTATATTATCTTACTGACAGTAGTACATGAAGTTTATACAACGGATCCTTTAAACTAACATATCAGAATGTGAATCTTACCCAACACTTCGGTTTAAGATGCCAACTCCTCTCTTCCATATATGGTAGAGACACATCTCGCGTTATCATTAAGCAGGGCATGGTGTCAAGTCATACGGTACAGTCAGTGATGACATTCATGAATCAGATGGCATATGAAACGGAGATTCAGATTCACGCATTTTCATGTACTGTAAAGTCTTCTCCCATGAATTTCTGTGAGTTTCCGGTTTTGAAACCAGCTTCAAACCGTAGACAGGCCTCGTAAACTCAATGTTCTGTGGAAGGCTTACGAAAAGGAATAGCATACACTTGATCACAGTGTTCTGCAACGAAGATCCCCCAGTAGAAACAGGGCGATAGCTGAGAAACAGAACCTTCAAATCGAGCTCAACCGCTGGTAGCGTCATGGTACTTTCTTAACTATCTTAAGGTACTAACTTTACTATGAAATGGCAGTCAGTATTCTTGCTGTATATTTATTCACATCCACACTCCCTCCCGTTCTCATTCCAGTTCTAATTCTAATGGTTGTTATAATTTCCATAATGCCAATTACCATTCATTCAACTTATTTGCTTTAAATCCTATTCCATTGTCCATACAGCTCGTTGCTTCCTTGTAAAACTTTGTAAACTTTAATTTGTATGGGATATTTTTAGTAAATTTGACTTCAGCCCATTACAATTATGAATGCGATGCTAGTTAAAATTCACATCCGTACCCCAGCCGGAATTCGAACCCGGGACCTTCGAGTCGCTGACTTAGCGCACCAATCCTTGCTTCCTGTTAAATTTAATTATTACTTTTCTTTCCAAGGAATTATTATGATTAACCTGCCTTGTCTTAGGTTCGTCTGTCTTGTCTGAGGTTTGTAAAAGACTTTTATATTCTAAACGTATATTTTTACAGTAGTTTTAGATAAACAACATGATCTTAATTACATTCTGTCTTTATTCCATTACGCGTCTTATTCTCTCGTTTTCATTTTTCGTTGAAAATTTTCTCCACTTCTCTTTGGCTAGATTCGAACCTGCAACCTTGTGATTTTTTTACCTGTTGTTTCAGCCACTCTACTACGGAGCCGTCCTCGAAGAATACGTTGACTAAGCACTTCATCAACTCAGACATAGAATCTAGTGACAGACAATATTTTCATAACAGAATAATTATAAGCAGGGATTATGAAGTTTTATACATGCTATTTTTATATGACGCGTACTGTTTTCCCATTACGAGCACTTTCTCGAACATACGCGACGCTCTTCAAGACGATTTCGGCCAGTGTCCATCGATATACAGCAATGACATCAATATATTTTAACCTGCCAAGTTTTCTTTGCACGTTTTCTACTTCAAATTCAACATATTTCTTAAGTTTCAAGAATGGCACTGAATGCAGAAATATAGTACCACGCCAATATCGATGGATATCTAATTAGAATGGCCATACATGATCGATATCCTCATTATTGGTACAGTATTGGCCCGTTATCCTTGTGATGCTAGGGTATTCTCTCAATTTAACCCAAAGTTGGCAAAGCACGTTCTTTTCCTGTGAGGTTTTAAAATTAAAAATAAAATTAGTTTTAAAAATTATTTTGCAAATTTAAGTGTACACGAATCGTTGAAACTTGATCTTTTGAGCATAGAAATGAGGTAATTTAAGTTATATCAGATATACAAAATATGTAAAATGTTGTATAATTTTTTCTCAGTATTTCTTTTTATTTTGACGTATAATTTCTTCCATTGTACCTTCCTTTTCTTTTGACATATATTTTGTTTACAGTGTGCCTTTCTTTTTGACGTATACTTCTATATTACGCCTTTCTTTTCTTTTGACGTATAATGTTTTACAGTGTGCCTTTTTATTTTGACGTATATAATTTTTACAGTGTGCCTTTCATTTCTTTTGACGTATAATGTTTTACAGTGTGCCTTTTTTATTTTGACGTATATAATTTTTTACAGTGTGCCTTTCTTTTGGTATATCTTCCTTTCTCAAGCTTTTATTTGCAAAAGATTGAGCAAAGGGTGTTTAAAACATAGATAAATTTCTAGTCTATGTTTTAAAAACGTTTATGGTGCACGCGAAGGATATTTTGATCCTGCGTTATTTGTTTTTAGATTATTTTGAAACTCAACATCTCGTCATTGCGAGAAACGATGTCCATAGTTTCTGAGAGAGACGAAATCTCCAGAACATTGAACTTGTTGAAAGGTTCTTAGTCCCCTCTTTTATTTTTCTTCCTACCTATTTTATTTAAACTTTTCCCTCGTTTAACGTATCAGGAACGTTCGTTTCCTTAGTTCAAGAGGAGTGTTGTTATTCGCGAAGGAATATTTTCCCCTCTTCTTTCTTTATACGGGAACGAGAATCGGAGTGAGTATTCCGAAAGGCTCTCTCTTTCCACTTTTTTTTTTCTCGAAAGGCAATTCTCAGCGGATTATAAAGATTCCATTAGATTTTCGGAGAGGAGAGATATCATGCACGGGTGAAGTCCCTTAAGGATTTGCCGGAAATGTCTGCCTCTGAGCCCATGGTGTCGTCTTCGAGGAGCTCAAGGAAGAGATAGGTGAAGTCAAGACATTGTTAAAGTCTACTTTTCACCAGACATTTTTTAAAAAAAAAGTCCCTTACAAATATCCCTTGTATGATATTAAAAAAAAATACTCATTCATTGGAACAGATTTCCCTACTCTCATTTTTCTTATAAATAAAATGGCGTTTCTGCTTCTTTTATAACGAAACTACAAAAGTAAGTTGTGTATTATGCATTAACTTTTGAGGTCAATAATTAGGAATTAATGATACGTGAAAGAATTCCTCAAACTTTAAAGTGTTATTTCTGAAGACTGTAATGAACTAATTTCCTGATGGGTCTGCGGTAGGAAGTATAAAATACTTTTTAGCTTACTCAAATTCTATCAGTTAATTACGAACCGTTTTCTCTTGTACAATTTATATTGAATTGAATTAAGTTTACTTATGGCGCTTTATTATCTTTATACAGAGAAAAATCCTTGTTTGTGGTTGACAAATTTATTTGTTTAGAGTCCAAACAAAACAAACTCTTTTCTTTTGTTTCAGACAAAAGTTTGTTTGGTTGGCACCAGTGAGAAAAGAAAACCGACGGTTGCGAGGAAGACTTGAACACGGGTCGGCTAGTTGGCAGCTCTATGCATTACATACCGGACCACAACGTTCGTTGACTGAACTTAAGTAAAGTTCTCGTCATGTACAGAAACGGTTAGAACTTAAAATTCCCAACATCATGACTACAAAGAAGTATAATAAAAGTACATTTATTAACAATAGTCAATATCCCAATAACTCGTTTCTTCGTATGCTAAATTAATAACCAGGGTAACAAATACGTTCTAAAATTCAGAATCAGTGTTTTTTTTTTACTAAGATTTTTGTTGGTTCCATGAAATAGACCAAATTTGTTCCAAAACTCATTTGAAGTAAATAACGCACTGAGTGCCATTTTTGTGAAAACTGCGTTATTACAAGAATGCTAATAATATATATAATAATCAAAGTCCAAACACATTGCTTAGTACTTCTATTAGGTATTTATATATGGTAAGATGTGTTGTTTTATATGAAATAGAAATTTGAAAAGCTGTTTTTTTTTCGTAAGTACACTCAAAAATATTATTGGTGTTTATTGCCACCCCAAAAGGAGTAATCGAACACCTCTACCTCTACACCAATTCCAGTGCTGGGTAACACCAATTCTAGTGTTGGTTAACACCATCCGGGGTGTCCAACACCGTTTCTAGTGTTGACAAACACCTCTATAGCTATTCAGAAACACCGTTAGGAATGTTAATAAACACGATTGAAGGTGTTCCCTAACATTTCTAGCGGCGCACTTTAACACTCCTAACGGTGTTTCTGAATACCGGTAGAGGTGTTTGTGAACACCAGAAACAGTGTTGGACTCCCCGGATGGTGTTAACCAACAGTAGAATTGGTGTTACCCAGCACTGGAATTGGTGTAGAGGTAGAGGTGTTCGATTACTCCTTTTGGGGTGGCAATAAGCACCAATATTGTTTTTGAGTGTATGGTTATGAACGAGGTTGAGGTACCGTTGAAAAGGTCTTGGCGAGACGAGGCCAAAGCCTCAAAGATAGTCATTGTCCATCCGTACGTCCACCGAAGAGTTTCAACTCAGGAACTACTAAGAATCTGAATCTTATTTAAGGCGTTAGGTAACTTTGGTTCGTGCTGAATGGAAGATGATGATGGGTGAATTTGTGAAACAAAGAAAGTGGGAGGAAAGCCGAGAATCTTGAGAAACTCCACACACATGGTGTTTGTCCACCACAAAGCCCACATGGTACGAGCCTGGATTGAACATATGCACTAGGAGTGAGCACTCTACCACTAAGCCACCGCCCCCACGAACTACTATGGTTATGAGGGTGATTGAGGCATCGTTGGAAAGGTCTCGGCGAGCCGAGTTCTAAGGTGCACAATTCAGGTTTGTATTTCCGTCCGTTCGTCTGTCAGTCCTTCGACAAAATTCAACTCAGGATCTACTTACAAGCTGAAGAAGTAGTAGGGCTACGAATGTTCTTGAAGTGTCGTTAGAGAGTTCTCGTCGATACGAAGGCAAAGCCGGATATATGAATTCAGTACATCCGTCCGTCATTCTGTTTCAGCTCAAGAACTACTAACTCAACTCAGGAACTACTATGGGTATACGACGGTGATTGCGGTGGCGTTCGAAAGGTTTTAGCGAAGCTTAACCAACGACACATAGATAATCCAGATTGGATGCTTACTGCTGTAGTCTGGTGGTATCACATACAGTCCCCCGACTGGGATTTGCCACACTTGCTTCATTTAGGCTAACAATGATAAATTATATTTGTACTGAAAATTCAATTAAGTTTCAACTGAAATTTATTAGGTAAAATGTTGATTACTTTCTTCGGTCATTCTGAACCATATTCCCTTCGAACAAGACATCATGTGACCTGGCGTTGGCGGAGAGTTTGAATTTAATTTTATTTATGGACTTTAGGTATCTAAGGTTCATGCCAGGATGGGGGAGAGGAAAGGCTAAGGGAAGGTGTCGGCCAGGGCCTAAGTTGGAGGTACGATCCCGGCATTTCTCTGCTATAACTTGAGGAGGGGTGGCGGAGAGGTTAGCGTGCTCGCTTCCTGTGCAGGTGGTCACGGGTTCAATTCTATTGAACGATGAGGTTCGGAGCTTAATTTAACAAACGCTGTAGATATCATCCTTGGAAGCTCACCATCTTGTTAAGGACATTAATATCAATAAAATTAAAGACATCAGGTGTGGTAACATCTTTAAGTTGTGACTGTCACAAGCCTTACACCAATTGTATTTTACTAGAATTTGCAGCACATTTGTGTTTACATTACATAGCAAATTACCTTTTCAAGTTGTCTCAGGGATCATGAATACAACTACTGACTTCCTCCTAGAAAGAAAACTAACCTCTCCTCTTGATGTTTGTTACCGTTTGAATATCTTGTTGAGAAAGATAACAAAGTGATCGCATGAGATGTTTCCTACAAAAGCAGGGAGACGGAATATTTTCCCTGTTCGAAATAATAATAATAATACTTCCTGTAATAAACCTACAAGAAATCTTCTTTTCTGCCTCTTATGTCAAGAAGGAGAGAGAGAGAGAGAGAGAGAGAGAGAGAGAGAGAGAGAGAGAAGCATAGCTAAAAAGAGAACCTCCATTTTACAAGTACCTGAGGTAGATATGTAAAAATTAAATAAGGCTAAGTGATAAAAAATTTTGACAAACGTTTCGTCGTTTTTCGTAGCAAAAACTGCGAAAGTGATATTTTTCTTATGGGAAATTAATTTAATTAAAACAGGCTGACAAGACTATCACTCTTAACTTTATTGTCAAAAGATAACAGCAAGCGTTACAGTTTCAATGTTCTAACAACATGTTTCTCACACGACACAACAATAATCACTAACAGCTCATAACAATCACCAGAAGGCCAAGAGATCCTTTTCACGTTATTCCCCACTCACGTCCCAGAATTCGTTTACTTTCCAAAACTAAACAAATTTTAACCAATCACAGGCCTTCGCTCACATACCCCTTATTCAACTAAACCAATAGAACAAACTTGCAACAGGAAACAGCTTAACAAGGAGACTTAATCGAGGTACAAAAAATATTATAAGATAAAAACTGAGTTAGAGACAAATAATAAATACAAAATAAATAAGTAAATAATAAAGAAATTTAAATAAATAAACCACAAATAAATAATAAGAGAAAGCTTAAAAATAAATAAATAAATAATAAAGAACAAAAGGGAGGAGAGAGGCTACATAACAGTCCTTATTTTCTGGGATACTTTCTCCGCTCTTCTCTGTCCAGTATGTCTTCTCATTCCTCATTTATCCTCTCAACCCACCATTCCAGTTCTTCGCCTTATCTCCCGTTTCCATAATTCTCTCGCTTCTTTCCATTTCCTTACCAACATCCTTTCCTCTTGTTCTAATATCTTCTCCTTCCCAGTCTATATCATGCGCCTCTTCCTGTACATCGTTGTAAATAGAATTTCTGTCCCTTTTTACACTGACGTCATCCTTGTGTTGTTTGAACCTCTCCTGTAATTTCTTTTACGTTTCTTATATGGACACTGCCTCACAGTTCATAGACGGAACACTGTATACCATTCCTCTTTGTCCTTCTCCCTTTAGAGCACACTTATTTCTGTTTCTCGCGCTCTAAAAAGAAACGCCAGGTAAGTTTCAGGGTGGGGGGCGACCTCATAACTGGTTGCGACCTTGAATGATAATAATTCTTGATTGAGGCAATTGTGTTTCTTTGTTTTGTTTTATTCTGTCCAAATTTAGAAGAACAACACCTGTTCCACAAAAATACACAGTTCAGTACATCCGGCAAGAAAATATTCTTTATCACTTGCCAATAATTTTATGAATTGTCATGGTGTATTCTCATCAAAATAAAACCTATTAGCTAGAACCATATCTCCACTCACAATTTTACTTAAAGTTACTTGCCCAGTATGTATCTAGTATGACAAAGATAAAAATGTATTTTTAAAAAGTAATTATAAAAACACACTAAGCTCGGGACTCCTATAATTCAGACGCATTATTCTGCCCAGTGTGTGAATGTTGTTAGTAATAATGTTGTCCCATTTTTGGTAACTATTTAAAAATGGTTGGCAACACTGAGAACCGAGACCGTTGGAGATTGAGGACTTGTATAGTACTTATTCTATCGTGATGAATAATGCACCTGCAAACTTTGGTGCGGATTCATCCAACTGTATAAGAACCATTTGAGAAATTTAAATTTAAAATAGGCTTGCAGCACTGATAATTGAGTTGCTTGCGGGCGGGGACACCCACAGTATTTTTCTATTGGGCCGGATAATGTTTATGTCAAGTTTGTTCAGATACTTAAAACGCTATACAATTTGAAATAATGATTTTTAAAAAAAATGGTTGCCAACACTGGTAACTGCTGCGTCGGAAGTAACTCCGTCACCTGGCCCAGTTTATAGATACTAAGTTTGGTATAGATATGTCTAACGATGTGGGGAAAATATGAAAGTTTTGAAACTGATTGGCAACACTGATAAATGTGGCGCATGAAGCATTTCTCTGATCTCTCCCAGTACCTAAGTGCCAAGTTGGGGGCGGATAGGTCTAATTATACATAAGCAATTGGAAATATTGGATTCTTCAAATTGGTAGGCAACATAGAGAACTGGAATACCTGTGGCGTCTGGAGTACCTCTCTGATCTCACCCCATTTCTAAATGCGAAGTTTGGTGCTGATCTGTCCAATGTAATAGAAGCAATTTGAAATATTGATTTTTTTAAAGGGTTGGCAACGCTGACAACTGGGATACCTGCTGCAGTGCCCCGAGTACGTCTCCGATATCTCTCAGTGCCTAAATGCCAAGTTTTGACTATGATATTTCCAATGGTATGGAAGGAATTGAAATTATGGATTTTTATAAATTTGTAGGCAACACAAATGTGGCGCCATCAGTACCTCTCTGATTTATTCCAGTATCTGCCGGCGGGGTGGCCTAGCGGTCTGCGGCGGTCCCGGGTTCGAGTCCCGGTAGGGGCATGGGTGTGGATTTTAACAGCTAAAGGCGAATCGTGACGGGCCGAAGTCCAAAGTTACTAGACTGGCCCATATAAAAATAAAGTTTACCAAAGTTTTATTCCAGTGTCTAAATGTCAAGTTTAGTGCTGAAATTTTGAGGGATACATCGTTTTTCCATTAAGCCCCTTGATTATATGGGAGATAACAGCAAAACGAAATTGAGATTCTGATGTTAATATGAACATTGTAGTTTCTCGCATCAACTTCCAAAAGGCTATAACTGACAAAAATTTCCAACAGGGTAAATGAAGGAAATTCCTTTTGGGATGTGAACTGACAATTGCTTGACGGACATTTCTTTTATGTCTCCTGAAAAATTTCAATATTGTCGTTTATTCCCTTTTCGCATGGAATTTGAATTTAATTTTTTAAAGGCCTTTAGGCAACTTTGGCTCAGGCCATGTGGATGATAATGGGATGATTTAGTGGAATGAAGAAAGAGGGAGGAAACTGGAGAACCCCTAGGAAACCCATGCACACGGTGTTTATCCACCACAAAAACCACATGGCACGAGCAGGGTTTGAACTGATAACCCCAAGCGCCAGAGGTGAGCGTTCTAACCCATTTTTTAAAAAATGTGTTTACCCTAAGCGGGTTTTGTTATTACTTATTCAACTTGTTATTATTTGTATTATATTTGTGTGTACTTGTTCTTGCATCACTAACTACTAACAGAACAGTGTGAATCACATCCATGCCCAAGGTGGGACTCGAACCCACGATTCTTGGGTCTCCAGACTACCGCACTAGCAAGCACGATCACCTGGATCGGCACCGAGTAAGCCACCACGGCGGCACTCTTTTCACATGGAATCTTCGAAATACAACCACAAATAAGGGGAAAAAAACAGAAAAAAAAGAAGAAAATTCTGAGAACATTTTAGATTATTTACAACTGAAAATTAAGGTGACGAATACACTCACAAGAAAGGCAGACACTTTTGAGGTACCAATTCGATAATATTTCCTAAGGCAAAATTTGAACTCTATTTTCTTCTGTTGTCACTAGATGGTGGTAAGGAGAGACTAGAACACGGTAAGTTAGAAAAAGCAAAACAAAAAGCAATCAGAGAACTCTTGTTAAAACAATCAAAGTTAGTGGTTTGTTTTCTTCTTTGCTTCGTAAGCAATTTATGACGTGAGCAGAAACAACTACCCCCTTCCCCCCTCCGAAATCAATTCTAATTCTTTTTTTTGCTATCTTCAGGCTGTCTGTTACTCCAAGTTTGCAATTCCATAGCAATATGAATTTTGTAATACATAACATTACAAATATCAGGATATCTAGAGACAGAAAATTGCTTCCGGGTATTATACGAGAAAGAACACTTTCTCTTTAAAATACAATATTTCTTTTCCTAAATCAAACTCAAAACATGAAGTGAAAATTATTAATGCGACTCTGTATTTGTACAAAGTGAGATACGCACGTGTATCTCGCTGGATAATCAATGTATATTCTTACAGCGAGTGAAGTGTTGGTATGTGGAAAATAAAAATAAAAAAAAGGAGATGAAAACAAATTGAAACAGATGCCTCTACAAACGATAATAGAAATTCTTTTTTTTCCTTCTCTTCATTTTTATGTAGAGATAGAGATTTGTTACCGGAGTGAATTTATGCCATTTTTTTTACTTCTTCTGTCCTGGAGGGGAAGAGAGGGGGGTTCTCCTTATTACTGTTTATTGCCTCCTTGAACTTTTCACAGATGCAGAAGAATTTAGAAACGATACAAAAAGAGAAAAAAAAAATATTAAAGAGTCGCATAAAAAAAGTTTTTCTCTCCATAGCGGAAAATATGGATTTATGGTGGTAGTTGATCATTGATAACGACCTATTTTATTGCTGGAAGCACTAGTTTTCTCATGTATTCAAGACATAGCGCTCTCTCTTTATCAAAGATTCAGAAAGAAAGGATGGCATCGTTTTGTTTGCAACGTTAAGGCAACCTTGAACCACAACAATGAGCAAAAGGCGTTATCTATACAAAACAAAATCTATACAAAGAATGATCGTTTTATGACGATGATGATGACGATGATTAGAGTTTGATCGGAAGATTTCTGACAGCCTCTGTGGTCCAGTGGTTACGGTCGAAAACTTGTATAGGATGAGCAAGAAGATACCAACCATACATCCTGTCTTAAGTTTTCTACGAGTTTCGTAAGTATCACGAGACGAATGTCATGATGGTAACTGAGAATAAGAATATATACTTGTAGGTGATCGAGGAGCCAAAAGAGAAGGTGAACTAAACTTAGGTTCTGGTCCCTACCTCCCCCATTATTGCTCCCGGGAAAGTGCTGGCCGAGGGATGTCATGTCTCAGACACGTTACACGCTTAGACTATGGCTATCCGAACCTTAGAAAATAACATTTAATACTTCCTGAGGAAGGCAACTGATAGTGGGTTTTCATTGCCGTACAGCGGATAAAGACGTTCTAAGTACGTGACGTACAACTTAAAGTGGTTTACGAACCTCTACATTCAATGTCACCATTGGCAATCGATCCCGGATCTCCAGGTTTCGGTTGAGGGAAGCTACTCAACTACCTCGAGTGCACTCAAGTACTGTAGACTTATTCCAAGCAGCACAGGGTGTCGGGCCAACGTCGGCCCAATAATGGGCCAACCATGATCGGTATTAGTCCGATATTCTGCGCTGCTAGTGTCTTGGAAAATACTTTTCTTTTTTCCTCAAAAAAAAGCATTATCTCTGCTGAACTAAAATTTCTAACTATATTTAAGTTCATGCAAGAAGTACCATATGGTTTGCTCATGTTAAAGGTCTGGAGTTTGTCATACGGTCGTATACTAAATGTTTCCATTCTGACCCATTTACTTGGGATAAATTTGAGCAACAATGAAGTTTATTATAACAATTAGTAACTGAGGCTCAAGTAGTACAGACAGAGATTTGATTCATACTTTTAATTTATTCCTTTAATAATAATTAATTCAGTTATGAAGCTGTGACCTCTGTTACAATTCCATACAAGTTTGGTGAAATGTATATGTGTCTCCAGCAACACAGGTTAAATTTCACGATAAAAACACATAATGAACTTGTTTCATGGTGTTATTTATTACTTCAATATCTCAGACTTACACAACTACTTTTATTTTGCTTGAGTTTTCAGAGATTAAAGTAACCAGTCTATTTACTTTGACTCTAATATATCTCCCATAATTCGCTTTAAACAATGGGGAATTAAAATAATGTAATGTGTTATTTCTTAATATGTCACAGTGGTTCAAAGACCCTGAAAACCTGGGCAAAGTCTTGTTTTCCTTAGTTTCCTAGAAGGACCCATGTTTATTGGCAACAAAGTATAAGAAAAAAGTAAAAAGAGAATATTACATTATACTTGTCATACATGTTAATTAAGAGTTAAAAAACCCAAAGGAGAAATTAAGAAAAGAGTACCGGATTTACTTTGAACACATTTGGTGCAATTTTAATCTCTAGCTAGCTGTGAAGTGTTCGACTGGCTTTAAGGTGGTTTGAAAACGTCTCTTGACTTGTAGACAGTTAAGTTCATATCACAAAATCAGAAGAAACATGTGCTGTAATAATACTAGAAATGAAATCTATATATCGGCATGCGGCGCGATAGGAGCTGTATCTGTATACTTTTTAAAGACGTACGTTTCTTAAACAATTCTCACTAAAAAGTAAAAAAAATAATTTTATTTAGGGATGATTAAAAAGATAAGTATGGGGTGCGCTTTCATATACACTTTATAAATTCTTGAATTGGCGCGCCAATGCTTTTCTTTCTGGTCATGCACAAACAAAATTATTATTTATTTTAGAGTACGAATTATATTTAAAAAGGCATGTTAAGTTTTTTTATTATTTTTTTCCGAGTTATTTCGGAGTTCGGATACTTTTTCTCAAGTTAATGTTTTGTGGCCCAAATCCTAAAATGTTCTGCAACCAGTCAAACCGATCATCGTTGCAGGTTGGTATTTATTTTAGGATAAACAAGTCCATATTAAAAAAATATTAAATATGTTTTTAAAATATATAGAAATATATGAAAATAAAAATGGAATTATTGTATTGTCACCCGACTGACATCGCTGTCCAAAATTTCATCATTGTATGATGTCGAGAAGTGAGTTAAATTAACGTTGTAAGATTTGTGGACACGACGAACCATTGCGATCTAAAGAAAATAATGTAAAAAAGGAGTAAATATGAGGAAGAATTGTTGGTAATTTTTAAAAAAGTAGACTATTGAACTTATTTATGAAGAAGAATAATTGACGGAATAACGTGGAACTCGCTTTAGAAACACTACGAGAACATGTAACACATCTTTAGTTTAGAAGATTTTACTTCCTTCTCAGATTACGTAACGATTTAAAATCTACAGCATTGTTATGACCAATGTAAGGAGCATTTATGTGCAATTGATATTTTAGAGAACAAATAAAAAAAAAAAAATTCTCCCAAAATAAATGAGTACACAATTTTAAAGCACTCGGTAACCTTGTACTCGTTACGACTAACGATTACTAAATATAATTATCAACTCAAACTGCGATTTTGCGAGTGCTTAACGCGAGTACTGTGAGTGGGGTGTGTGGGACAGGGTTCCAAATTGGGTCTGTATCGATAAAGTGGGAAGGGAGGGAAAGCGAGAAGACGGAACGATTCAATGAAATTGGGTAAGTTTCATGTATTACTGTTATTGTCATTGTATTCTTGTTTTAGTTAGGTTATTGTGTGTGTATGTATTGTGTCTGTGTTCTTCTGAATCATTGTTAAGTGGAAGACAAAGCTACCAGTCTTAACTTTGTCATGTAAAATGAGTCTAAAATAAAATAAATAAAAGATAATATTTTTTATTGCAGGTAGTTTTGAATACAATAAGTCTTCTGCTTTGTAATAGGCATGACTTCGATGTTATTTTCAGGTTTGAGGTTTTGGCCAAACTTTCAGGGTGTCTGGACCACTGTGCTATCCTGGAAATTCAAATTATGGAAAGAGGAGATATTGAAATAGAAATGAGATAAACACACACAATTCATAAGTAAGACAGTATACGCTCCATATTCAGACACGAATTCATTCACTCATACAACATATTTACAATGCAACATTATTGTGTATACTCATGCAAGAAAGGCACGACAATAAATAGACATTACATGGTTTATACGTCATTTCAGTTCATTTGGACACGAGATGCCAAGTTTGTCAATCAATCAGTTGACGTATTTAGATTGGGTTTACCTTAATAACCCCACCCCACCCCACCCCCAACTCCCCCAAAATTTCTCCCTGTCTCTATGCAGCAACGACTACTGGTTCATTGTTCGTGTCGAGTCACGTTTGGTAGCACACATGGGATAAGCTCTGTTTTGTTGTAGTTGCGACGACTGTTGCACGTGAGATGGATGTTGGTACGTAACTAGTGTAATTGCATTGCAGTGATTGTTGAAACCAATGTGAGGGGCTTACTGAATGGATTTTGTATCACCACTTTATTGGAGTTTGAGTTTTGGCTACAGCACTCAATAGTCCGTTGTAGAATACATGTAAATCGCATTATGTTTTCTAAATCTGTGTATTTCTTCACAGAAGCTATTTTATTTCTCTCTTTTTTAAAGTATTTTTCTTATGTCCCCTTATCCTACCTACACTAGGCACATAAATAATAATTAGTGGGAAACTGACATGAGAAAAGTGTATATTGTACAACGTTTAAACATTATTCAGATTCACCCTTTCCAGAATATTACACAGTAAAAATTTCGTTCCTAAAAGTGAAAAGAAAAAATCTTATCCGTTCACCGAGAAACGATTTTCTTAGATATGAGATATCAACATTCTCTTTTAAGAGGACTAAATGCGCCCGCCCCAACTTCTTAAAATGTGTGTTGTTTTTTTTAATATTTCAAAATTTGAAATATTACTCAGTTTTCAAATTAAATTATGACACATTTTATGACGTCATAATGTTTGGTAACGTCATAACTCAACAATTGCTACCATCTGCAAGTAGTGTCTTGTGAGTACTAGAGAACTTGTGTTCAAAGAAATTTCTGATATTGTTATTAGATTTTGAAATATTTTAAAAAAAAACATTAAAAAGTGGGCGCAAGGAGGCTCCTTAATTAAAAATGAGAATATGTACCTAGATTTTAGAAATAAGAGTACTGATCTCATTTTCAATTTCAAATCAATATTTTTTTTTCTTAAAAGAGATTTGCTATAAGTGAGCATTATAGACTTACATCATTTTCTGTTTGATCCTGCCATATACCTACAAGTATAGATTTATTTTCTATACTTGTCTGCTTTTTTGGAGCAGTTTTAATGTTTTTGATTCCGTGCACAGTGTCAGCCATATACATTCTCGGAAGAAACGATCTACAGGGAACTCCACACGTTTGTGTTCCCCTTTAAAATACACTTTTTTTCCACCTCCAAAGGGAGGAAGATCTTACAGCTAACTACATTCCCATGAGGTGGAAACGACAAATGGGTAGGGACAATTTCATAAACAGCGGAAAGAAGACAACGCTCACACATTATTATTCTGTATATGGGGGAGAGAAAAGGGTGAGGAATTGAGGGAAGTGACGCACACGAAAATGGGAAACACGTGGAAATGTTGAACTATTTTGTTGTTTTTATAGAACAATGCTCTAATGTGATGGAAATATGATCCTTCCGTACGACGTAAAGTTAATGCGCCAGTTTTTAATCGAGAGTTAGTGCTCCAGAGGGGGTAAGGGAGGATGGATAGTGTTGAGGGGGACGGATGTCACATGATTTATACAACCCTCAAGCTTAGAATAATCTTCCCCATGATAAACAACCTCGTACAGTGACGTATTACCGTAAATAAATAATAGCATTCCGTTGTATGATGTGCTTTCTTTTTGTATCTGTGTTTGTGTTTGTAGATTGGACAAAAAATTCGAACATAATAACGTTTCTTTTCGTATATTGGAATAGCCTGGTTCAAGGTCTTCCAATTTTTGTTTGCTTTGAGTTCTTGAGCACTAGCGATTGTGTTGCCCTCTAGCGATAATGTAAGCAAAAGAAACGGGAACATCTTTCCCTTTGGGGGAATCAAATTTAGACAAGAAGAAGGAAGGTTCTATCTCTTACGAGAAAAGAATAGAGGAAGGTACGTCTTAAGAGTGAAGCATGCGGAAAGAAAACTCCCATTCAGCTGTTTTATAGGTGTCCATGGGAGTTTACGATGTCCTTGGGAGAGAACTACTACATCTTGAAAGAAAATCGGAAAACAATTTTGAGAATTATCTTCCGTTTTTTTTCCCTTTCTTTGTACTTTTTGTTCACCTCATTATGAACAACACAACAATTTTCTTGACCATCTGAGGACCTGTGATGGTTTCTAAAGGCGAAATAAGATATCATTAGCCCAAATGTTTAATAATTTTCGGGATATGAACCACATGAATTGTAGCTGTTAAACGTTTTCAGAACAAAGTTCAACTTCATGCTCTCAAACGGGCCGGGTCAGAATCATTAGGGGCACCGGTCAGGTCGGATCGGATCGGGTCAGATTCACTGGGATCACGGGTGATGTCTGGTTAAACGTTTCGAGTCACGGGTCGGGTTCCCTCCATTTTAAGGAAAATAAGTAGGAGTTGTGCTCGCTATAGGAGTAAGAACCAGAGTGGATAATGCCAAATATAATGATTTTCCTGCTGTATTGAACTTTCGAGAGTTCCAATATTGGAATTTAAGTCACCTCCAGTGAGTACCCTATTGCCAATACGACTGAGTTTGCGTAAATCCTCAGGAGCTATAGGAGTGTTTGGCTGTTTGTAGGCTATTCTGAATGTAATGGTAGTGTCTGGTGTTAATAATTGCTCTCCGGTGACTTCAAGAAATTGCAATGTTGAGGTTACTATAGACTGAATCGGTGAGTTTTACAAATGATGGCTGTGTTACCTTTAAAACCAATGCGATCAATACGAATAATTTGGCAGTTTTTAATTTTCCAGGTATCGGATTTCAGCAAGAAGTAAATGCCATTATTGGGTACTCTGAGAAAGCATTGAAAGGTTATCCGCTACTCTGAAATAGGTGAGTGCGCCATATATGGAATACGTTCCTAATATGAAATACCCGATTCTTTTGTCTGCTATGTGCTGCCACCACGTGGAGTGTATGTGAACGTGAAGACCTTGGCGCCCTCTGTCTACGTAGGAGTAGTTGGTTACCGAACGCATTTTTTTTTTCTCCTAGAACATTTTTCGGAAGTAATCGAGTTCCTCGAATGTCTTATTACAGCGTGCTAAATTTACTCAAAGGTGTACGTATAGGATTTGAGCTTTTGTAATTTCGGTTTCATATATGGTGTACTATAAGGGTACAAAAATTCAGTACCCAGAGAATCACGTAAGCCTGCGTAGGAGGAGAAATATCCAAAATGACGATGTTCCTAGCAGGATCCTTACATGGAATATTACTAAATAGGGTCATGCTTATGTGAATTAAAAGTCTGAATTTTAAGTTATATTAGGCCTAAAATATTATTTTTATTACCAGATAATTCTATGTAGGTCCATATGGTGGCTTAATGTAGTAGTAAGTGCCAAAAAAGGAAACTGTTCAGAAGAAACCAAAACCTACCTCTACCTCATCTTCGCAAGTGATTAGAAAACATTTGGCTTTTCAGTGTCAATCAAGGCAGCTGAAAAGAAGGACATCACATGACTACAAAGAAGAAAGTGATTCCGAAGAGTCATTGAGTGATTTCAACGAAGATAACAACAGTTCAAGTGACATTTTAAGTGATGCTGCTGATAATGACGATGATGATGAAGAATGTACCTATTGTGGAAAATTATGGTCACTAAGTGAAGGGGAGGTACATTGGATACAATGTACAGTTTGCAAAAGATGGTCTCTTGAAAAGTGTGTTCTCATGAAAGGTGGAGAAAAATATGTGTGTTGTCATTGTTCTGCAAAGTGAAACTGGAATCAAAATTTGCACGGCTTAAGGTAGGCTAATCTTGTAAGTCTGGACGGTTTCTTTTTATATAGGCTATTTCTTTCCCATATTTGTCAGACGTGGATTGCATCCATGTAGAATATATATATATATATTGCTTGTATATAGAACTAAATACTTATTCCAAGGTAAAAAGAATTATATTACAACAATTTACAAGATATGTAATGGATAGGTACATTCGAATTAGATAATTATCATTGTAATACGTAAAGTTCTGTATTTCTGCTAGTATGGTTTTATTATCTTAAGAATGTTATGTGAATTTTTGCTTACTTGCCTTACACTAAATGTGATACATATATATATGACAACTCAGGCTTTTATATGTATTCAATGTATTTCGTTCTACTATTCCACATTAAGATCAGGCAGTGTTCCATATTAGGTGCTGGGTGTGCCTAACATGGAAAATTGAGTTTCTTTCAATTTTGTAATATTGTAGAAAATCATTTATGTAGAAAAAAAATCACACTTGTATTTTGTTTTGCAAAGGTTCCACAGTTATTATGGTGTATAATATTTATATCTTGAAACACACATTTCTGAGAAATAAAGGAAAGGAAAAAAAAAGTATTCCATGTTTGGGACCTTTACCCTATCATCGGCATTCCAGATAGCAACACACAAATTTCTTGTAGAGATGGTGTTATTCTGTGCCATCATCGAATGTTTTAGTTGACAAAATGTCCATGAGAATCATGACATCAATAAAAGGCCCGAAAACGATGGAAGCCTTGACGAATGTGGTTGAAGATTGTGTAGATTTGCAGATCTTTAAAAAGGTCTAAAATTTCTTTACGAGTGCTCTTTAAGAGTGTAAGCCTATACTGCTATAATTGTTTTGCAGAGTTTGTGTGAAGCAGAGTAGCAGGTTGCTCAGTTTGTTTGATTTTTTCTTATTACCGGATCGCCGCTCAGTGATGTCTGAGGTAGAAGCTGGTTTGTTTACATATGCGCGGATGTCTTTAAGTAAGGATGTAGGCTGGGCGATAGTGAGTGGTGACTCAGCTTTTGTGTTCTTTTTCTGCAATGTTTCCTTGGATTGATTAGCTTCGTTGGCCTATTGATAACAGTTTGTACGACTTTACACTCCCGAAAGTTAGCGGGTTGATCACCTCCACAGGTAATGCAATAACCACTGTCTCCACGGGTCGTCTTAGGGCAAAGCGAAGTAAAGTGTCCCCCACCACACTTTACACATCTAGGTAAATTGTGACACGTTTTCTGACAATGACCTAACCTCTGGCACTTCAAACATTGTAACAAGTCGGGTGATTTATTAGGTTCCACTAATACTGTATAGCTCAATAAATACTTGAGTTTTTAAATTTCACTTACGTTAGGCTGTTTACGGAAAGATACCAAAAATAAAGGATATGCCACTTTTGGTTTGGTTTCTTTATTCCGACCGTGCATCTAAGATACTTCTAAGTCGGGGTAGCAGACGTGACTCCACTACTATATTGACCATGTTATTTACAACAGGAAAAAGAATTCCGCAGCAGTATTTTCTCTTAATTATGAATCAGTCCACGAGATGTCTCTTAAATAAATAAATTGTGAAGCTCAAAGTAACATAACCACGCCACATACGTAATACGTTCAGTTAAACCTTGTCTTTATCGATCATTCATGGGGGGTAAAAAAAAGGGTAAACTGGAAATTTCTTACCACGTTTTTCGTTTCTTCACACAAAAAAAAGAATGCAAAAACGTGCATAGACTTTATGAACGTAGTAGAAAAAGTTTCTTTTTAGTGCTCTCTTCAGTAATACTTTATTCCGGTAGATGGCTACACTTTGCTGCAATTTTTATGACGCAGCAAGGGGTGCAAACTGCTGGCAAAGAACGTAAAAAAGAACTTACTTTACGTAAAAACTTCTACCTCTTCTTCTTCTTTGGTAAAAGTCATTTCTGAGACTGTTTTTACTATACTTTCTTTCTCCGATTCTTTTGTCTTGTTAGGGAAGTTCTCTGGAATGACGTATGTAAGGAAAAACAGCGTCCTCACCCACGCAACACACAGACATACACGCAATCTCACATCAAAAATAACTTTTCTCTAGAAACTAGTATAAAACCATAAAATAATTATTTCATTTAGATGCTAGATATTCAATCTTATTCAGAAAAAAACGTTTCGCTTTGTTCTCTTAGTTCCTGGATTTAATGATAAGATGTCGCCACTATGAACTCTGATTAGTCATCCAGATCATGTTGTGCCATCTTACCGCGAAATTCTGAACTAAGAGATGATGCCAAGACACGATGGAACTGAAGGAAACGATAGCCAAAATGACCAACGTGAGTATTCCACCAATTTATTTCACCTTACCAGTGTTAATTTGGAGGTAGCGAGAGTTTCACCACTAGACCACGGAACATAGGCGTTAAATTTCAGTAGCGTAGCCCGGATCTACTTCGATCTTGGGGCTACATCGATGAGAGAGGAGAAAACAGGTCAATTTGATCATGATTTAGGAGGTTTATTTTTTAGTCTTCACTCGATTGACTGTAGTACCTGTTAAAAATTTTAACCTAATACCAAGTTGTCAACACTGACAATCCGGTGACATCGTGTTTACACTACGGACATTCATTATGTTGTTAGTAACAAATTTCCGCAGCCAACATGTTTATTCAATGCGTCATTTCTGATTTGTTTAAAATGATTAAATTCTTCCTACTGTTAAGCAACGACTTTGGGCTCCAAGTTGGAAACGATGTATCTTTTAAAAAAATGAAGCGGAATTTCACCCATGTTAATAAAGACTTTTTTTAACTTGTTTCGATGTCAGGAATCACATCCCTAAAGTAATGCACTTAGTTCTGAATCATCTTGTATATAAGACACTTTTGATGATAGTGATCATGTGATATTTTACGTCTGAGCACGGACGTGCAGGAAAATGTTTGACGGTCACTGTTTCAACCTCTGGTGAACTAAAAAAAAATGACAAGCTAATATAGTCGAACCTCTATTTAAGAATATTCTGGTGACAAAAAAGTATATATATTGTTGGACTGAGGTTATCATTGGATATGTCTAAGAATTGTAGAATTTCATCTGTACACAAGTTTAAACGTAAAAAGAATCACGAGTGAAATAAATACCGGTAAATATAACTATTTTCTAAAATATAAGAAAAATATTTTCTCGCCTATTCCTGCTATTTTACAGCACAACATTATATCACAGATTTGGAAAGAGTGAAGTTATTTTGGTCAACTTTTAAATTTTGTAAATTTCCAGCAACCAAACCCTTTCGAAAGAGTTCCAAATATATATAACTGATTCATACAATATTGAAGAATGCCAACAAGGATAAGGACATGGGGAAAACAGGAGTTTCCAGTACACTCGTCCGGGAAACTCAATTTGGTGAGGGAGAGATACGTGTCCTTGAAGATACTAGATATTATTTATTAAGTAAATCCAGGTGTGAGATACGAAGAGGGTTAAGAACCGGGAAATTTGATTTCAGAAATTGTTTTGTTCGTAGTTGAACGGGGCAGGATTCCACGTTCCGAAAGTTTGAAGCTCCCTTACAGATTGACACCTCCTATCGGGTACTTCCCGTATCGCCTACTGACCAAAAGGCACATTTTTATCATTATCTTCATCTTATCTTATCTGTAGGCGAAACTGGAATTCCCGTTTTGCCTATTCCCGTTTCGCCTACGCTCTCTTAAAGAAAGGGATATTTAGTGTCTGAGGGAATTTTCTTGCAACGATTCATTAGTGAGATTCAAAGCTCTGTCGTGATTCGATATGATTCTAGCCGATATGATTTTATCCCCCCCCCCCCCCCTGGCCTTCGTAAATATTATTTTCATGTACAATTCATTAAAAGTTTATTTTACAGAAAGAAAGCAAAAGCTGTATCGTGATTGGCTGTGCTACTGGGCGTAGTGGCCAATCACAAAAGTGAAAGTTTCAGAAGCACAAGGAGCGATTGTTTATTGATGCAAAATGTTGGTGTTCGTAAGTACAAAACGTGGTGGAAAATTACTGTTGCGATGGCTTTTTATACCGTATCAATAGGCGAGACAGAGAAAAGTCATATTGGAAATGCAGGCAAGGGTGCAAAGCAACAGTTGTTGTCATTGAGGAAGAGATAGTTTCAGAGTCGGGTATACATGGACATGGACCAGAAGAAACAAAAATTGAAGCAAGAACTTTGATCGACGATATGAAGAAGAAAGTGCGGGATAATCCTTTGGAAGCTGTTACAAAAGTTTATAGGTACGTTACTTTTAATTAAGTGATTAAGTGTTAAAATAACTTGATTGCTTCAGTGGTCATGAAACCCTTGATCAATCAAACTTTCAACCATAAATATAATAGGCCAAGGAGATTAATTGCTGTTCTCTATTTGGCTGTTTGTAGCATGTGAGGGTTAGGTAAACTTACTGATGTTTGATTGATATGAGCATTGACGTTGTGATGTTTCACAACAGGAAACTAGTTACGAGATACAACACCTTTATTTCTCCATTTGCAGGGAAGTTCTCGCAAACAAGGAATTACAGCAAGAAGTAACTGCCGCCCTCCAGACATTTGATGGAATCAAACACACGTTGTACTGTACAACGAGCGAAGTAAGCATCGTCCACAACTTCCGCAGGCACTTGATTCCCTTGTTTTGGAAGGCAGATGGAAGGAGACTTTGAATGGGAAGGAGTTCCTTTTAATTGATGATGATGTTTGGTCAGATCGCTTATTGGTAGGTCATGTGAATATTTCTATATGAAGTAGATCATGTAATACAATGCTCGTTTTTCGGGGAAGTTTGAACTAAGATTTATGCTGGCAATATAATTGTGTTAAGTGTAGATGAACATAAATGTTTTGCAAGATATTATTTTAAGAGTTTTTGTTTAGCTACTTACAGTGTTGTTCCCTTTTTACAGGTTTTTGGAACCACAGACAATCTTAGAAAACTCGCGAGCGCAGAGTTGGTTTTCATGGATGGGACATTTAAAGCTGTTCCACGTCTGTTCAGCCAGTTGTATACTTTACATAGTAGGTACATGGTGCAGGTCTTCCCATTTTTGTTCTGCTTGCTTACGAGCAGAAAGAAGTTAAACTATTCCAGGCTGCTTCGTTTAATTAAGAAAAAAGCAACAGAAAATGGCTTTGACTTCAATCCGACTAAAATAATAATAGATTTTGAGCGGGCAACAATAGCAGCTATTCACGAAATTTTGCCAAATACCGTTGTCCGTGGGTGCTTTTTCCATTATGCACAATGTGTATGGAGGAAAGTTCAAGCGTTGGGATTGTCCACTCTATATCGAGAAGATATAGGTGTTAAGACATGGATTCGTCGCGCTGCAGCTATGCCACTTGTTCCTATTGACAATATTGAAGATGTCTTTCTTCTGATGCAGGAAACTGCGCCGGAAGTACAAAACAAAACTGCTTTTCATGATTATATGTTAGATACTTGGATCGATGAGACAGGCGCCATATTCACGCCGTGAGTATTCCTTTAATATCTTCAAACTATGTGCATTTATTAATTTCTTCAGCACATAATCTTAGTTTATATAACCAGTGATTGCCTCAATAAAGCAGACCAATGAGCGTATAATTTTAACGTTTAGTCTCAAACTATGCAGGAGTAATATCATTCTTGTAGTTTCTCTGCTCTACTTCTCTTTTGATGTAACTTTTCTAATGTTCTACAGAAATTGTTATGAATATTATTTAAGAAATAGCTCTTTACTTGACGTGTATCCTAAGTTAGTCAGTATTTTCTATTTTATCCACTAAACTATAATATCTATAATTATTTATAATATCCTTTTTTATTCCTTTTCTAGTGATCTATGGAACCACTATGATTCTTTAGAGGATAGAACCAACAATGTCGTGGAGTCATGGCATGCAAAGTTAAACAGAAGATTAACTAAGGAGAACCCAAATATATTTATTCTTCTAGAATTACTCCAACAAGAGCAAGCTGAGAATGAAACCCCGATGCAGTTTCTAGAAGTTGGGAAAAAACCAAAAGCAAAAAAGTTAAAGTATAGGCGCGTTGATGAAGGCATCAGCAACTTAAAATCTAGATTCCGTTCAGGGAACATAGATTTAATTCATTATGTAGATGCAGTTTTATATTACTTACATTTGGAAGATTAAAGTTTCAAGCAGGAGGATCTGCGATAAACATAACTTCGCTTGTAAATAATTGTATATAATAAACGGGGACAGTGATTGACATTGTAGCCTAAATTATAAAGGTTATGTAATAGATACACGTTTATTTTGAAATATATGTGTGACCATATTATAGGAATACTGGAAATTGTTTTTCTTTGCTACTAGTGTACCCGCCTCTCTCTCTCTCTCTCCTTTCCCTTCTTTTGTTTACTTTTTTCACTTTTGTGATTGGCCACTACACCCAGTAGCACAGCCAATCACGATACAGCTTTTGCTTTCTTTCTGTAAAATAAACTTTTAATGAATTGTACATAAAAATAATATTTACGAAGGACAGGGGGGGGGATAAAATCATATCGAATCACGACAGAGCTTTGAATCTCATTAATGAATCGTTGCAAGAAAATTCCCTCAGACACTAAATATCCCTTTCTTTAAGAGAGCGTAGGCGAAACTGGAATTCCCGTTTCGCCTACATTTAAGATCAGATGAAGATAATGATATAAATGTGCCTTTGGGTCAGTAGGCGAAATAGAAATAGGCCAAACGGGAAGTCCCGCTCCTATCCCATTAACCAAAGAAGTTGAAAGAAAAAGCAATTTTTTTTCTTAAGATATTTATGCTTCGAAACACTGTGAAGTTAATCCCTACTTATGCAGCGGAGCATCTGTTGCTGTGGATCATAAAGGTTAGGTCACGAGCAGCAATTTGAGGGTGGAGCGTATTGTCATGGAGATTTTAGTTCCTGGAAAAGTAGTCATTTTAAGTTGAGTTAGACATCGCTTGACCTCAAACTAAACTGCTAAAGCTTAGCCATCTGGAAGATATAAAATATGTTTAAAACATATTAAATAAACTACTAATGTTACAATAAATGTATCGTAATCAAGAACTTCACTATCCTTGCATTGAGGGTTAAAATCCACGTAAAGCGTGTAAAACCTCTCGACTGATAGAATTTATTGTTGTAACTCAGTTTGGAGGACGCTCAAGTATTACGTAAGGATATTTTTGGTCATTTTTAGACCCCCCTCCTCTTTGTAAGTAAAATAATAGATTCTCGACTCCCTCCCCTTGTGCTTACATAAGACTGGTCAAAGTTCTTACCGTTATTTTATAGTCCAAATAAATGTTTAAATATTTAGTATGTTTCGTGTGAATACTAGTTATTAAACAAATACGTTTCATTATTAGCTTAATTATTGAAAATTAACTAATGCGTGTAAATAATGTATTAGGAATACATACACACCGCACCAAAAATGCGTGAACTTGCTGAACATATTGTAGCTTCCTGTCTCGGATGTATGTGTGTCTGTCTTACATAAGCTTTGCTCTGATTCCCCTTCCCCATTGTCAGCAAAAATAAGCATATCTTGAACTCCCTCCCCATTGATGCTTACCTAATACATGAATTACCCCCTTTATTGTTATATCGAGTATGGCTATACGAAGGTCCGAATTGAATTGAATTTTATTTATGGTCTTTAGACATCTAAGTCTCGGGCCGGGATAGGGCAGAGGAAATGATGAGGAAAGGCCAGGGCCTAAGTTGAAGGTACCATTTGCTTGGTGTGACTGAGAAAACGGAGATCCGACTGTGTATAAAAAGATACGAACACAAAAATGTTGCTTCGCGTAATGGCATCCGCATTGTTATCCGAAACCTCGTGCCCTGTTTCAAATTTGGGTGGCTACTGGGTAGAGACATAACATACGTATGCATGTGACCTTTTTATTTCATTTTGATTTACAGTTTTTTTCTTCTTTGTTACAGTTCAACAGGTTGAAAAAAAAAGCTCTTGTATAACACAAATTGACGTTTTTGTACATTTTAAACTACCGGTTTGTATTAAAGTTCAATTTTAGTTTCTGAGAAGTTTTAGGTTTTTGCATTATAAGATCTGCTGTGCAGTCACTCGACCAGTATTTGGAATTTCCGTTTTTATGAATCACAAACGGAGCTAGCAAACATATACTGTACAGTATGTGTGCATCTCAGCTGGATATTATATACATATATTTTTTTTTTCATTACCAAAATGAAAGGTCATCCACAGCTTTACATCAAATTCATCCTTCCAGAAAGGCCCACACACTTTCAGTTTCCAGGAAGCTCTTTACCGATGTTGCCTTTAAGGAAAAAAGAAAGAAAATTCCATGTGAACACCAGTAGGTAACAGCGTGTAGTTCAAGTGGTGTCCCTTTCGAAGGAAACAAAACGACTTTAAAAAAAATTCTTGCCATTTCACAGATTTTTATACTCTTCTACGTATGTCTTCTCTCTCTCTCTCTCTCTCTCTCTCCCTTTCAGCTAGCTTCTTCCTTTTATCCTTTTTTAAACATATTCCCTTTTTTTCAGTACTTTCTCTTTAGTCAAATTTGACTCTATCTAGTTCCTTGTCGACATCGTAACATGGTGGAAATTCTATTTAACTTACCAAGCGCTAAGAGCATACATCCAGCGAACCCTAGCGGGAGAAAGAGGAAAGAGAGTTGATGTCTATTTCGTTTGATGTTTTAGAGCCAGCCAAAGTTAAAGAGTCAAGGTACCCCCATCATCATCACTACCTTCTACAACCCTTCTTTCTCCCCACCCACCCTTCTACCCTAACAGAGAACCCTGTGCTATCAGAATTGTGTTCCATGGTATGGAAATGCAAGCAACGTTATATAAAGGCTTTCAGCCAGCAGCGATAGTCTACAAGTGCATTCTTCTCTGCTTTGCTTTTCTCTCTTTCTACGAATTGCAAGTATGAGAGGAAGAAGAGAAACCAAACATAATTAGTGCTTGAAGAGTGAATAGTTCACATACTAAACTTCTTGCTTTGGAAGAGCTTTACTCTCCTAAAATACCAGATATTGAGAATATCTGCACATAAAATATTAATAGCCCCTAGCGGATATGCAACCAAAGTTACTTATACGAATCTAGTTCGGTATCCAAACAGGATATTCCAAATTTACTTTAAGAACACTACAGGGGGTTGCAAAATAACACCAACAAAATCACCTCACGAGATTCCTAACATGAAAATAATAATAATAAAAAAGACTTATAGACCATCGAGGCTACACAAATGCCTCGTTTCGGTGTTGAAGACTGTCGAAAGTGTGGGAAAATTATCTTTGGAGCTCGATATCTCCAATACCATTAACAGTAGATCTGAGGCGGCATAGTACCCTCAAAGACTTCAAACCTGCTCTATCCAAAAATGCATATTCCAAAATTGTACAGTGGATGCGTAAGGGATTCCTAAAATGAAATAGGTGATTTCCAGACATTCTTCGGAACTAATAGTTGGTCGATATAACCATGAATGGGACTACTTCCCGCATGAGTACAAATGATAGACGTAATCTCCACCATCTAACCGGGCAATGACAGTCTCTATTACCGATAAATATACAAAACATTTGTTAAAATGTATGCAATTCTTACTCCGTTTGTTATGCAACCACGCGTCATTTTTTAAAAGTCGTATACTAAAGGAAACCTCTTTGAAATAACGACCTGATCTGGCGCAACGGAATTATTATTAATTGTCGGAAAGTAGTCCCATTCCTGCTTATTTAGACCTTTACTTTAGAGAATTTTTGGCAACATCCTATTTTTCTCTGAGGAATCCCTTGCGATCCTATTGCACAAATTTGAGACTTGCTGTTTTGGATAGAGCAGCCCTGAAATCTTCTATAAACTTGATTGCTGTTATCGATCTGTCCAGAATATGACTAATATTCACTTGCTTTATAGGTTGCTGTGAGTAAACATATATTGTTGTGATGTTGGATGCTCTGTATAAATGGTAAAGTTAGTCTCATATGGGAAAGGCAAGAATTCATTATTCAAAGGGAAATCAATACTCACGAAATATTAAGGACGCAATTACGAATAGCTCAAGTATGAATGATTTTGATTAATTATGAAATATGTGCAAAATAGATGTTACTCGTTATGATACTACGCTTACCAAAGGAACGTTTGATTTATAAATATTCGACTACAAATCGTATCAAATGTTTCTGAGTACACTGTATATTGCATCTGCTCTTTCATTGGAAATAGTTTACGTTACATTAAGGGCGATACTTTAGTAGTTACAACCAATCGTAATATTGTACCCATACTCACATTATATCACTAACTAACAAATTAACTAGCTCTATGACTCATCACTCATGAGTAGAACTCAGAAGGTCACCACTTTATTAACAGATGTTCAACATTGGGTTCTATTCTGGGAAAGATCAAGCCAATTTTCACCACGAACACAATTTCGTCTTAGCGATTGAGCAATGCTGTCTCAGTCTTTCCAATGGTCTCCTCCTTCCGTCCTCCTTCCCAACCACCATGGAATATAATTTTCGCTTTTTCCCTCACCCGAACTACATGGCCTGCCTACTCTAGTCCTCGTGATTTCATTGTTCATTGTTCTTATAATATCCTGTGAATTGTAGTCAGTGTAGTTCTTCATTGTGCAAAATCCTTGCTAGGTTTTCGTACAAACACATGAAAATCACTAACATACTTTAAAATAATAAAAATAAATAATATAAAATAAACCATAAAAGGTATTACGATGAATGATGCCTTAAGTGAACTTTACAAGTAGATTTCCAAACATTGACGTTGATACATACATCTTTTTTGTAGATTTACGCCCAAAGATTGAGTTATTTCTTTGTACAATAGATGTAAAGAATACTCCAAGACGTTCATAAGATAAAATCTATTTATTCATAATATGTCGAAGATGAAAGCCGAGAATGTACCTTAAGTACATTCGCAAACTCGAAAACACCATTTGAAAAGAACAATATATATATATATATATATATATATATATATATATAGAACCAATCAGGCGACTTGATAAAGCCTGTTGCCATGTAAACAATTCACGACCAATCAGCGATGCCGTTATACATCGGATAGGCAAAATTGAGGAAAGAATTTAACCAATAAAACATCAGTATCTATGCTAAAAGGCATCGGCCAATCAGAAGATAATTTATAACTCACTTAAGAATTCTTACGTTTAAGCAAGTTTAAATTGATTTGTTTATAACAACTAAAACTAAAATAAAAAAACTAACTTCTCAAATTATTAAACATAGTTGTAAAATCCTAACCAGAATAAAGATTAAATATGTTCTGCGATAAACCCAATTACTTACTTGTCACTTCTCCATTCTCCTGTCATCTCGTTGCTTTCGTCCTATATATATATCTCTCTCAAAACCTTGTTTTCAAACACTCGCAATTTACGTTCATCTGCCTGGGTTCGTACACCAACTTTCGCAACCATAAAGTATTACCAGCAGAAAAACTGATCTATATAAAGTATAATTTCAACTTTCTCGATATTAATCGATAGGTTAGAAGGTTCTGGACTAGGTAGAAACATGAGTTGTTCGATGCTAAGCGGCTTCTTATTTCTCCCCTGCTTTTGCTTGTGTACGCTATTAAAACTATATTATCGATGATTTCATTCTTAATTGTTATACTTCTGTTTGCTTCTCCCGTTGTGTTTCGGCTTGTTATCAACGTTCACTTCTAGATCTATCTCCTCGCAAGCTTTCGCTATCATAGCGGTGTTAGTTTGTATCGTATATCCCCTCTCTATTAAATCTACATCATTCGCGTATACAAAGAACTTGTTCAATCCGTTCAATATTACTCCCTTGTTGTTCTCTTTTGTTTCTCGAATTGCATTGCATTCTAATGAAAGAGTTGTGGAAACATTGCATTACTTTGTTTCACTCTGTTGCGAACTTCGAAACTATCTTACTCACTTCCCTAAACGTGCTTTGCTTATGGAGTCTCTAAGACATATCCTTATTAGCTGGACAAATGTTTTCGGAATTTCAAATCATATCAGGATATTACGTAGTTTTTTTTTCTCTTTTGATAGAATCATTTCTTTGTTAACATCGTAAACTGTTCGTGTTATTCCCGTTTCTTCTCTATGTCTACAGGCGAAAATCTCGTTGATTGTAAATGTCTTTATTCTCGATTTATTATTTTATCTACGCAAATGATTAGGTGTGTTAGAAGGATATTACTCAGAACGTTCTAACATGCTGGCAGTATCGAGTTGGTGGCAATTATTATTAGTTACACTTATCGTCATTTTTATAAACCGTTACTATTACTGGGGTTTCCCATTCCCTTCAAAACTCTTCCTTTCTCCATATAGTACTTATCAATTTATGTAGTTCTTTCAATAGTACCATTCCGCGCGCTTTGAATAATTCAGCTGGGATGTTGTCCATTTGCTGGTGATTTGAACTTAGCTCTCGTAGTCCAGGCGGTAAGGATTTCAGATCGGTAATGAATAGGCACGCGGGTTCGAATCTGCTGCAGGTCATCTTGATAGAAATTTTCTAGTTTCCCTCAGTTTCAACACGCGAATACCGGGATGGAACTTTACGTGAAACCATAGCCGCTACCTTCGTCATCCTGTAACACTCTTTTCCCGGTCTGAGTTAAAGATGCCTAAAAGCTAGAAATGTATTAAACTTCTGATGATTTGAATTTTTAAAAATTTCTTGTTTGCGATTTCGACTTCGATCTTACTAGGTTCGAGTATCTCTATTATAGATCTCAAATTCCTCTGTTTGTTCACTGGTGTGTACGTTAGCAAGCTTGTCGAATGTATGGAATCCACCTTAAGATCTTCACGCACATTTGAAATAATGCCTAGCGCCTAGCTTCGGCTAATATTCTTTTCTAAGCTTGTTTTCTCCCTTTTCATCTATATTTAATGTTATTTGCTTTACCGGTTTTCTTTTATCATTTCCTGATCGTTTTTGCGGCAGATGTTTTTGCTTTCAGCTACTGAAACCCATAGGTGACATTACTTTTTACCGTACTGTAGTAGTATCCATTTGCTTCAGTTTTATTGTTTAGCCATGAATTCATTGTTTGTTTACGTTCCTTATGGGGCTTAAGGCATTGTTCGTGTTCTTTCTCTACGTTTCTTCTCACCTACACTATCTTTAACTACGGGCCTCATTGAGTCACCAATTGTCTCCCATTTCTTTTTCACAAACTCGAGTCAGCCAAGATTTGTAAACTTATTTGAGAGATGTTACCTGCATCGACGTTAGAATTATCTAATTGATTTACTTCGTATTTTAGTAGTTTTGACCCTTAGCTCTTCCTATTCGCGATGCACAACTTTTTTCTCACATTTCTTTTCTTTCTTGTGATCAGATTATTCATGGCCGGTGCCACCTTCTTCTCCTCCTTAAGCTATACATCCATTATGTTGACATGTCCTCGTGCATCTGCTAATACGTGATCGATGTGGTTGTGTGTTTTGCCATCCGGAGATATCCACGTGTATTTGTGTCTACCTTTGTGTGCAAAGTACGTGCTTTTTACTATAATAGTATTTGACACTGCGAAAGCCAAAAGCTTTTTGGTGGAAAGAATCTAGTAATATTGGACAGAATCTTCTACTAATATTCCGTGGTGTGAATACAGAAATTGAAGAGAAACAATTTGGATTTCGTAGAGGGAGAATGAACAATGGGTGCTATTAGCTTATTAGGAGCAATTTCAGAGAGATACATAGAAAAAGGTAAAGAGGTGTACATGTAGCATTTCCTGATTTGTTAAAGTCATTCGTTCGAGTCTAATGGAGAAACCCTAATACATGCAATCAAGAAAGTACGTTGCACTTCATAACTTCCAGAATTAATTAAATACATTTGGCAGTAGATCAATAAATGGATAGCAAAATGTCGGAATTCAGTTTTCCACTTTTTTTTTTCATTTAAAACATTCTATTTCATTCTATGGGATGTTTTATGGAATCACCTCCTCACAGCTCACCCCCGTACAAAGTTGGAGAAAACTCAAACATTGGATGGTTTGTGACTAATGAAGGCTTGAAACGGCTTCGTGAATGGTAATAGATTTTCTTTAATTACTCGTTTCTGCATTACCTGGTCTCCAATACTATTGGTTAATTATGAGTCTCTCGCAATATTATTGGAAACCATTTTTCACTGCTTTCAAAATAAACGAATAAAAGTCATCCAAAGGTTTTTTTTAGAATACATTCTTCCATAATCCTTTTTATACTGCAATGTAAAGATTTTTTTTTTTTTTAAAAAAGAGTTAGGTTTATGTATGTTGTATATCAGCAAAGTCAAATACGTATCTATACACGGAGTTTGTACTGTTCTCTGGGCTATATGTCATTCTACATCTGAGGTATTCTGTTATTTCTATGTTAGTAGAGGATGTTAGGTTAGGTAAAGTGGTGTCTTTATTAACGGCTTATGAAAAGTAAGCTAACCTTACTTCACTTAACCTAACCTCGATTTAGTGGTGGGCATATAAAATAAACTAACCTAAATGTAAATAATTTAATTTTAGCGTATGAAAGACTGCAAGTTTCAGTAATAAAATCTACATATTCACTTGACTGTGATTGTCAACCTCGTTAAGAAGTCGTCTACATGTATGAACGCCAACGCAAAGTTAGATTCCTTTGTTTTGTTTCTTGTTTTGATGGAAATCATCATCTCACAAACTTTCCGCTATTATTTGAGAGACACCCTGTACATATAGAAAGTAAAAGCTATAAAAAGGAAGGGATAAGCAAGTAACTAACGAAAATAGAAGCAAACATGTGAGAACGAAGAAAATTTTGAATAATTTAACTGGATTAGAACTTCCAAGTTCAACTGTTTTTATTCAAGCCTAAATTTGCCTAACACAACTCATTAAATTTGCCTAATATTTGGCTAATATATAAAGAACAAAATACTCAGCCTCCTTTAATAAAACTCTAGAAATAACACTCTTAACACACACACACAAAAAAATAGTTTTATCATGCTGTGAAAATAAGACACACTGATTATCACAGTTGCCAACACTGGTTTTGGGACAAAAAGATGTTGGATTGTTTCATTTACTGCTGGTTTTCCACCACGTCAAACACTTGACAGAAGCAGAGACAGGTTATTTCACACGCTTTTTGAATTCTTTACTTGAAAACTAGGCTACTTGACAAACCAGTATGCTTTTTAAATACGTAAAACGTGTTGAAGCCTGAAGTTTCCACGTATGCACTGTCGCCGGTCCGAGAATATGAGGTCACAGCGACCGTGAATGAAAAGAAGAGAAGACCTCCTACAAAATCTCCAGCGACATCAAAGATACATCAGTCTTGCTAAAAAAAAAGAGAGAGAGAGAAAATGAAGAGGGTCATGAAGAGGGAATTTTCGAGGACACGAAATATTATACATGGCAGTACATAAATGGTGAATGAACGTTTACAACGAGAGAGGGGGTGATGAAAAAGCAATTTCGTCAAGTTGTTATATGAAACAACGTAGCTGAGCAAAGTCTGTCACTCAGAGCTCAAAAATCATTTATATTTATGACTATTCTTGTACGAAAGAATATCGAGAAAACCTTGTTACTAGGTTATTCTCAACTTAAGTTGTTTTGAGATTTTCATAGTTTGTAACTATATCGCAAAGATTCACATGGAATTTGAAACTGAATTTGTTTAAGGCCTTTAGGCTACTTTGGCTCAGGCCAGATGGATGATGATTGGTGGAATGAATAATGAGAAATGAAACGGGAGAACCCAGAGAAAACCCACCCACACGGTGTTTGTCAACCAAATAACCCACATGGCACGAGCTAGGAGCGAACAGAGAATCTCACGCACCAGAGGTGAGCACTCTATCATTGTGCTACCGCGGAGATTCATATGGTATGTATTGCTGTATCTTTTTGTGTTTTCTTTTATTAAGTTAATTTTACATAAGTCCTTCATATTCAAAGAGACTAAGTGAATTAGGCAGTTCATGTATTCAAAATTAAATAATCGGTTACACGTAATATTATTTTAAAGTAATTTTGTCTCGATTATTTGCTACTTATTGTTTAATTTTTTCCTCAAACTATTGTCGCGTTAGACTCTTGATTTGTACTGTACACCTGGAATTTAATATATAAACATAAAAGTTGCTTTAATACTGTTGTACTGCACATAGCTATGAGATTCTCCAAATATTGCTACCGTGAGATTTGAGTACCTTTATCTCATCTGAATTGACTTTCCGAGAGTCTCCTATCACGTTTAGTTCAATCGGTAATGCACTCACCTCTGGTACTAGGGGGCGTCGGTTCGATCCCTGCGGATGCCATGTGAGTTTTGTGGACAAACACCGTGTGTCCGTGTGATCGTGTCGTGTCGTGATCTCAGAATCAACATAATATGAGTATGTAATCCCGATTTTGCGGGAAGTTCGTAAGACCCCACAGAAATGGTGAAAAACAGGTGAAGTGAATTGAAGAAGATCAGTCTTTCTCTTATCTGAAATCAGATTAGGTTCTTTGTATTTTACTTGTGAACTGACACACTCAGCATTCTTTCCTTTTCTTTTAAAACTAACAGTCCTGAAAGGCTCCTCGTCATCCTCTGATGTTTTATAAAATACCACAACAGATTCTTCTTCTCTGTAGTGAAGCTACTTTCCTTGTTTCCAGACGAACAGAGTTTCACCTAATTCTTCTTTGTGCTGATGAAAATTAGCTTTGAGTACCTATGGGAAATCCAGAATGTTATCCTGGGTCAACTCACTTACTACAAATGGCATTTCTTTGCCTACCTGTCTAATTAGCTGGGCATAATCGTCCCATTCTATTCCTTTTTCTTTTTCTCAATTACAACCTGCAAGGTATTGTCGCGACCAAGCGGGAGGCGTTTTGCTTTCTTCTTTCTTCTTGTTGAGAGCGACAAACAATTTGAAGAGATTCCAAGAAATTTGACTGTTTTTCCTGGAATAAAGTATTTTCTAGAAGTGATTTGAAATTTAAAGGAGTTTCGTGGGATCTTGTGACGTTTTAAAAGCTTGATAGCTACCAATACTTAGTTCTGGTCTGAAATCAGAAGTTCAATTTTTTAGATTGAAGTATATTCTTTATTTGCTTATATAGGTTTTATAAATTTGGAGCTTGTGAGCTAGAAGTAAGATATTTGGGCTTTTAAAATAGTTTCTATCTTTGAATAGTTTGTATTAGCAGTTCAGGATGATGTTTAGGTCAGGAGTTTTGCCTTTTGAGTGTATATTCTAGATGAACGAATTTTGGTGTGGGTTGGAATTTAGGAAAGGCAAAATTATAGGCCAGACGGAAGTCACCGTGGCTTCTGAGAAGGTGACTTATGAACTGCAGACAGGCTTCGGTGGTGACGATGACGGTGTTACTACGTTTCGTTGGGAGAGCTGCACCTCTACAGCTCTGGTGGAGATGTTTCGGAGAAGCCTTCGACAACCGGCGACAGAGTACTTCGGAGGGACCAGACACGGTTACCAGGTCTCTTTAGTTAAGAGTAGTTGAGGAATTTTTGTTCTTCTGTAGGAATTACCAAGATAGGTTTTTAGGGAAGGTAGAAGGATTCGTCCGAGGATTCGGGTGATACAGGAGGCGATTCACAGCGCCAAGCAGAAGGAATCGCCTTTGTGGTTGAGAGAGATGGGATACGATTCACAGCGCGAAGCAGAAGGAATCG